>JARYGA010046525.1:0-42226 GCA_030545235.1 Helianthus tuberosus
TAAAGCCAGGTGGGAACAGGAGAAAAGAGCTTTTATGTAGCTGAATGCACAGGGTCCTTCTGAACCTATGGATGATGAAAATCCTAAGGAAGAAAAGAAGAAGCCCATCAGACAAGTAAGGCAACCCAAACACACACCATCCAGACCCACAAAGCATGCTTCCAAACCACCTACTAAAGGCTCCAAACCTCAAACTACCACCCAAACAACTGTTGTAACCCCTGCTGCTGATACTTCAGTAGTTTCAACAACTGCCAGCCAAACACCTTCCATCACTTCAACACACACCACAACCACTGCCTTACCACCACCACCACCAAAAATCACTTCAACACCAAAAACAACCTCACCACCATCATTTCCTGCTAAAAAGCAGAAGACATCAGATGTTACAACATCTGTTGTAATGAAAACAGTGGTTGAAACACCAGTTGTTTCAACAGCTGTTAGTCAGCCACCTTCCCCCACTCAAATCACCACCACTGATCCACCCAAAACATAATCAGCTTCTCCTATACTAAAAAGGAGAAGGATATTCATACCTGATGATGATTCTCCATCACCACCATCAACATCCTCACAATCTCTTTCACTTGTTAATATCCCAAACCCTGTTCCTCTCTCATCAGCTCAAGTACAACAGCCAATCACTGCCATCACTCCTGCAGGATTTCAATATCCTCTTGAACTTATAGCTGTCAGAGATGAGATCAAATCCTTCTACTTTGAGGATGATCCTCCTAAAAGGAATTTTCCATTAGTTGAAGGATATCCTAGGCCCAACAACATTGAAGAGTACTTGAAAGTTAAGGCTCAACAGGCAGAGGGTATCTCCAAAAGAAACTCTCAAGGAAAAACTGACAAAGAAATTCAAAGGCATTACCAATTTCTATTCACTCAAGTCAGATCCTTAGAGCAGTTTGCAAAGAATGTTTGTCAGCCAATATTAGAAAGAGCAGATGAAACCCTCAGAAAAGACTACATTGAAAATATCATGGCTTCTAAGAAGTATAAGGGGGAAAACATATGTACAAAGAGTGGACCATTCCTGAGCTTGAAAGTAAAGCAGCCAGGATTCAAGAAATGATTAAGAATAAGGTCAAACACACTCCTCCTGATTGGTCAAAGTACAAAAAGAATGTATCTGAAAAGACATTGGAGCTGAAGAGAATGAAAGAGGAACTAATTGCTGCTGATTATGGGTCTAAAAATCAAGTGATGAGATGGAGAGAAGACAAAGTCAGGACCACCTACAAAAGGTTGGAGGAATTAAGGAAGAAAGATCCTAGGGTTCCACAAAAACCTGACTATCCTGAAGCAGAGGTTTCAACAAGACCACCAAAGCTGCAAATCAGGAGATCCACTGCTCCAAGTGGTGCTGCCATCTATAAAAGAAGACAACAAAAACAGTTGGATGCTGAAACAGTGGAAGAACTAATGGAAGGAGATGACCTTGGGAAAGAAGGTATTAAGAAGATGATAGCAGAAACTCTTGGTCTGAATCAACCTGCAAGTACTGCTCAGTCAGTCATCACAAGGCCAGCATCACCCAACTCCTCATCTAATAAAAATCTCCCAAGAAACCCACCAGACTCAAAAGTACTAAAATGGAAAACTGACAAACAGACCCATGTACTGACAGTGATCAAGTCTAGTGGAGAAGTGAAGAAAATGACAAGGGAACAAGCACTTGGCCTAAGTCTTGAAGATTTGCAGGATCTCCTTGATCTTCCACTGTGCAGGGATGAAGATGACACAGATGCCTTAGACTTTGAGTTACAACTTAAAGGGAAAATAAGGGAACTGTTGATGCGACAATAAAGATCTGCAAATAATGAAGGGTTTTGGCATTATCTGTTCCAGGGGGAGATTGTTGGGATTGAACCCTATCAGAGGAACAGATAATTAAAGCCAAAACCGGATCAGAGCAGTGGATCCAGAATAAGCAGATGTTATGTATACAAGTCTCTCCCCTTGAAAGTGGTTTCAACATCTGATGACCTCCAATCCACTGATCGTTACAACTGCTGACCTACAACTGTTGATCAAGTCAAAGACTAATGAAGACTAAAGCCCTGCTGTTCAATCTACTGCTTTGGGTCAAGCACTGCTGGGTTATATCAAGTACTGTTGGCTTCACATCAGTGGAAGGATTCAGCAGTAGTTTAGTTTATTTATGTAATGTGTTGTAATCAGTAGTTAGGATAAGCAGTGCTTGTATAGATCAGTTGTTAGAGTTTGTTAGGAGGTTAGATGTCATTTTCATGGTGACGTCAGCAAAGATGCCTCAGTGGTTTGTCCGTGCCTATAAATAGAACAGTACCCTGTACTGTTCTATTAGCTCTTCACCATCTTTCTTCATGTACGGACAAATCACTGTGAGCTCAGGCTGAGGGAGAGTTTGTTACATGCATGCAACTGTAATTGTTGATGAAATAAATTCAATCATTCGGTTCATTGTTGAAAATGTGTGTTGAAAGAAATTCTCCTGTTTGATTGTGTGCCAAGTTTGTTTCCATTTATTCCACTGCATTACTTGTTCATCTTTCATCTTTAATTCAAATGTAAAACACAATCAAAACCAAACTCAGATCCTAACATGGATCACTGGCTTCATTTGAACAGCTGCAAGCAAAGTTTCTTGCACATTTCAGCCAGCAGCGACGTCACAAGCGCGATTCTATGGACGTCATGAACATCTGGCGCGGAGACATTGAAATCCTGGAATCATTTGTCATCCGCTACAATAAATAGTGCCTCGAGATCACTGGCACGCAACCATTTCATCCGAGCCGTCAAGGACGATGAAATGGTCATGACCATTTCAGGCAAGGAGGGCTTGCCAGAAAAATGGGACGACGTTATGGCCGCTGTCAAGACGTACGCACAAACTCAGCTGTCTCTCAAACCGCACACTGCCGAGGCACAGCCCCAGGTGGAAGGTCAATCCTCTCGCCAAGACACCAAGCGCAACAACAAGCGCAACCGGGACACGTGAAATCGCGGCAACGATTCCAAACCGTACGTCCCACGCAGTCACCAGCCCGACGCAAGGGCAACGATAAATGCCCAACGCAACAACCGAGCATCTAAGAAGGAATCTCGGGACCGCAACTGGACCGACAACAAGTCGCCAAGAGACGTCCTTCTCACGGACGCACAATTCTTGCGACCGGCCCAACCGATGAAGTCCAAGAAAAACCAAGATCTCACTCTCTATTGTGAGTATCATAAGGACACGGGCCACTCAACCAACAACTGCATCATTTTTCGTTTGGAGATTGAGCGAGCCCTGAAAGAGTGGAAGCTGCAACATTTGTTGTCAACCGCGCAGAAGCAAACCAAGCGCATCACCCCCCAGGACGATGGCACCTCCACAGGCAAAAAAACCATGTATGTAGCCTCAACCCACATGATTCATGGGGGCCATGGAAGGCCGCGCAAGGCGGAAATAAGAGGGGACAACGACTGGAAAGACGAACAAGTAGTTTTCCTCAAAGTCCGAGGCGGACCGCGCGACAGACGCCCCGTCATCATCACCGGCTACCTAGCTCATTACTGCACGGAGCGGTTGTTCATCGACCCAGACAGTACCTCTGACATTATATATGAGTAATGCTTCAACCAGTTCGATCAAGAAGACAAAGATTGGTTGCAGCCGGTGGATTACCCTCTGGCCGGGTTCGCGGGGGAAACCGTATTCCCCCTGGGCCAAATCACTTTCACCGTGCGCCTTACCAACGGTAGGCACACGCGAACGTAGGAGGTAAACTTCATGGTCTTACCCCACACCTCCCGATATGACGTACTTCTCGGGCAAGAGTCCCAAGGCGATTTCAACATGATTACACCCATCCCCCACTCTGCCATCAGTTTTCCAACCGAGACGGGGGTCACGATAATCTATGCCCGCAGAGAGGTTATGTCTACGGACGAACTGCGTCCGAAAAAGACGGCAAGGCTCACCCCCAACACCCAACCGGAGAAATGGGTACTTAATGCAAGGTACCCAGAACAGACGGTCATGTTGGGCCACGCCTTGTCCAACAACACCAGAGCGTGCCTGAAGCAACTCCTCTTCAGGAATCAAGATATCTTCGTATGGACAACCGCCGACATGACAGGGGTGCCACGCGAAGTCGCGCAACATTTCTTGAATACCCTGCCAGGTATCAAGCCGGTGATCCAGGCCCAACACCACCTTGGATCCGCAAAGAACGAGGCGATGAATGAGCAGGTCAAGGAACTGCTCTCCTAAGGTATCCTGCGGGAAGTTAAATACCAGACTTGATTTTTCAACCCAGTCATGGTAGAGAAACCAACCGGGGGCTGGCGCATGTTCGTCGACCATAAAGATCTCAAAAAGCCTACCCCAAAGATTGTTACGCACTTCCCAAGATCGACAAAAAAGTCGATAACCTCGCCCCGTTTCGATGGAAGTGTTTCCTCGATTGTTATAAAGGCTATCATCAAGTGCAGATGGAAATCGAGGACGAAGATAAAACGACATTCCGCACACCTACCGGAAATTACTGTTACACAAAATGCCGTTTGGGTTGCGTAACGTGGGCGCAACTTATCAAAAGTTGATGAACGACACTTTTGGTGATCAAATCAGCAAGAGTGTCGAAATCTACATGGACGACCTAGTCGTCATGAGCATGGAAGAGGATACCATGCTCAACGATATCGAAAGAACATTCCAAACCTTGCGTAGCGTCAATATGAAGCTCAACCCAGGGAAATGATCGTTTGGAATGGAAGAATGCAAGTTCCTTGGATTCATCGTCACTAAAGATGGATTCAAGGTAAACCCGGAAAAGGTTCAGGCGATCGAGCGCATACCATCGCCTTCAACAATGAAGGAAATGCAACGACTGGCCGGCCGGCTGGCTACCCGCGCTAATTAGGTTTTTAGCCAATCACGCAGCTAAATATTATCCTTTCATCAGTACTCTGCGGAACTGCTTAAAGAAAGAACAATTCAAGTGGACCACAGAGGCTGAAAATGCTTTCCGGGAGATGAAAGAGTGTTTGATCCAACTCCCAACTCTAACCGCACTACGCAAGAAGGAACCACTCATCTTGTACTTATCCACCATAGAAAACGCGGTAGGCGCGGTACTCATAGTGGAGCGAGAGGGAGTTCAAACACCGATCTACTATGTTAGCAAAATGCTCAATGACCCAGAGACAAGATACTCCATCATGGAGAAGTTGGTACTCGCACTGGTGCATGCGTCTTGACGGTTACGCCGTTACTTTGCAAATCACGTCATCACCGTGTTAACCAACTACAAAATCGGGCAAATCCTCTCTAAACCCGAAATCTCTAGGAGACTAGCAAAATGGGCTATTAAACTGGGCGCGCACACGTTGATCTACAAACCGCGTCCAGCAATCAAGGGCCAGGTCCTAGCTGATTTTGTCGCCGAGGTACCGGCAAATCGCATCCAAGAATGCGAAGACGAACAAAACCCTACACCTCCACCATCCTCATCAGATACCTGGGCACTATATACCGATGGTGCATCCAACGAGGATGGTGCAGGTGCAGGTCAGCGGCTCGTCAGCCCTTATGGTTAAGAACTCACCTATGCAATCCGCCTCGATTTCAAAAGCACAAACAACGAGGCAGAATATGAGGCTCTACTGGCAGGGCTGCGTTTGGCAGTCAAGCTCGGCGTCGACTCATTACTAGTTGCAGGACAAGTGCGCGGTAACTATGCCGCAAAAGGGGATATCACGATCTTGTATCTTGAACAGGCCATGCAACTGAAATCAAATTTCACGTCCTTCAATATCTGACATATCAACAAGAGTGAAAACAAACCCGCGGATGTACTCTCAAAACTCGCATCCACCAGCTTCCAACATCTGGCAAAGGAGATACGTATTGAGATCTTGCATAATCCCTCAGTACCCCTGCGCCAAGTCAACGTCATCCAGTACGGTACAACATCCTGGATGACACCAATTATTACGTACTTGCAATCAGGTGTTACTCCCGAAAATAAAGCAGAGGCACGCAAGCTACAATACAAAGCTTGCCATTATCAGATGGGAGACGGTATTTTATACCGCAAATCATACCTGGGGCCACTCCTACGATGCGTTGACCCCCAAGATGCCACGTATCTGATCAGAGAGATACACGAAGGAATATGTGGCATACACGCGGGGCCGCGCATGGTAGTGGCCAAAATCACGAATGCTGGGTACTACTGGCCCGACATGCACCTGGATGCGGTCAAAGTCTTGCGCAAGTGCTTCAATTGTCAACGACACGCACCAAAGACATTGCGTCCAAAGAACAACCTTGTCCCTGTCACAACCGCATGGCCTTTCCAAAAATGGGCAATCGAATTGGTGGGACCATTTCCAGAGGCACCAGGTGCGGTAAAATTTATCATAGTGGCTGTCGATTATTTCACCAAATGGGTAGAAGCAAAACCGCGGGCCTCTACCACTGCTATGATAACAAGGAAATTTATCTAGGAACACATCATCTGCCGTTTCGGTTTACCAATGGGCATAGTTACCGACAACGGCACCAACTTCGCTGCCGAAGACTTTCAAAACTGGCTAAAAGAAATGAACATTGAACACATATTCTCCTCAGTGGCACATCCGCAAGGGAATGGCAATCCGCGGTTGGGAACAGCCAGGCGTGGCTTGGTCGATGAATTCCCTAGTATCCTATGGGCTCATAGGACTAGCCCGAAGACAAGTCACGGTGAGACACCCTTCAGCCTTGTCTATGGCTCCGAGGCGGTGATCCCCACTGAAATAGGTCTCCTTTCACCACGAATGTTGGCAATCAACAAAATTGACAACAGCGAGGAACGCAGGCTTGACTTGGACCTCCTAGAAGAAAGACGTGAAAACGCAGCAATCAATGAGGCCAAGTACAAAACCAAACTTGAGAAATACTACAACGCACGCGTTGGCATTTGTACCTTCAACCCAGGAGACTATGTCCTTCACGACAATGAGGCCTCTTGTAACAACTCTCATCAAAATTACTATTTCTTATTTTATTTTGCCCAATAGGAAACCCTAATTGAGACCCCCAAGTAATCCTGCATAAACCCTAAAATTTTCAGAACAATCGGAACTAGGATCAGGGCCCCTAAAACTCAGGGGGGTGTTCCCTAATTGATATTATCTAAACAGTTTTTGATAGAATTCGAAATTTAACGAACCATCGACTCAGCTAAGCTACAAATACACGGGGCTACCCTATGCTAGGGGGTGCCCCTCGCGCCACGCGACGGCCTGTCGCGCCACGCGACAACGCCCTTTTTCCAGTATATATAGTGGAGTTTGGCACTTGAATTATGGCCTTGGTTCGACGTAAAAATTCATTTTATATGTTGAGATATCCTCCGTTTACTACATAACACACACAATCACGAAATTCTACCGCGATAACAGGGTAATAACTTGATCACTGCTACGATTCAATGTCCGATCGATTGAACCCAATCCGATGGATGTTTAAGTGCTGCTCAAACTCGGGTTATACTTTGTCATTCATCGTGAATTTGATGGATGTTTAAGTATTGTACTTTGTCATTCGTCGTGAATTCGATGGATGTTTAAGTATTGCATTTTGTCAGTCGTCGTGAGGGTTTTAATCTCGTGAGTTATCGTAAATGTTGTATTAAGTTACTGACCTAGTTTCCGTGTGCATTGATTATTTTAATTAGGTTAACAGGCTTATCAGTAGGCTAAACTCTGCCCGTTAAACTTGCAATGTGAGTCATTCTCTTTTTATCAAATTGCTTTGCAAAACCCTAAATGTTTTTCTAGTTATAATTATAGGGATTAAGTCTTTGTAATCTTCAATTACTGCCGGTATGTGGGGTTTTGTATACATTACTTGTTTCCCGTCACCATTGGACAACGGGTTAGCCAATGGGTGATCTGACCATAGTCACAGATATAGTCGAGTGACAAATACCGATTTGGGGTAATTGGTTGATATAAACAATGTAATCACCCTTAATACTGTATATTATAACAAATGTGTCATTTTGTACAACTTGAATGACTCGCCAGTATTTCCCTGGTGATAAAACCTTTTTAAAACATGTTTCAGGTGATCTGTTGTGATCAAGGAAAAAGTGTCGCGTAGCACTAAAAGTTTGAAGAAGTGGCTCAATAAAATAAAGAAACATGTTTTTGTAAAACAGGGGATTTCCGTGAGAAATCACCTTTATTGCAAATTATGGGTGTTATCCCCCAAATGATGAAATAAAATAAATTGGGAATTTTCAAGTTTTAAACGATCCTGTTAAACTTTCCGCTGCCAAAAAATCATAATTACCACGGATTTCTGTCCCGCGACTCTTGGAACGGGTAAAACCAGGTCGGGGGCCATGACAGAAAAAGGTGGTATCAGAGCCACTGATTTAGGCCAATTAAGAATTTAGAAATACTTAATTTTTCTGATTGCCATTCTGTGATTTTGTGAAAATTTAATTTACAAAATTTTAATTTAGAATTTTGTGTGTTTTTTCATATCTGCTAAACAGCATGAATGAGTTGTCTAAAGCTCTTCAGAATCTCAATCTCTACTCTGTTGATGTGGAAGTTTCCAGAGACTTTTCCGGTTATTGTGCCGACACTGATGAACCTATGGAATTTCAAGCTCAACCTCCGGAGAAACCCAAACCGAAAAAGAGAAGAAGATTCGTGGGCTGGAGGCGTGTGCGTAGGAAGAAACCAGCAATACGGAAAGTTATAAAGACCGAGGATCCGATGGATAAAGGCAAGGGAATAGAGATCGGAGAAAGTTCCAGGCAAGACCAGGAAATGCCATCTTGGGAAGAGCTGGATCGTAAACTGGCACTTAGTGACCTCATCGGACATGCCGATGCAAACCTCTTTAATTACCCAGCGGAAGCACAACTTCCAGTTGATCTAGAGCCTGATATCCCAGATCCTATTATCCACTCCCAACCTCTACTAGGAGAGCTAGAAGAATGGTGGACCACTGATTGGCAATTTCAGAATCTCCTGAATAACCCTAATACCTTCTTCCCCCAATTTGATCCTGAACCTCCACTACACCCACCTATGAGCTTCGAAAACTTGGCTGAACTCCGCCACTATGGCGACGAGCAGGTGGACGCAGGAAATAGGATCCGGGAAGTAGGGGAGAGGATATCCTGGAAATATGACGAGAGGGAAGGTCGTTTCTGAGATGTCAGCTGACTAGAGTTGTGTGGTTGTGGGAGTATGTGTTTAATAATAATATAATAATAAAAATAATATAATCATGTGAAATAACTAAAAATAAAACTTTTGTAAGATAACGGGTGTGTACGGACGCATAATAATATATAAAATATGGAAGTCGAAAAATCGACAATTTTGGCTATACGTGTGATGTGATTTTTTGCGATTGTTTTGCATTTAGTCGTTATTTATTTTATGCTAATAACTTATATATATTAATTACCACATGGAACACGCTGGTAATGAACCAGTTAACGAGGGTAACCAATCCGCGCAAAACCATGAAGATCAATTTCTAAATAGGCAAGATATAGAGAACATCATTGCTCAAGGAATAGCCAACGCTATTCCAGCAATCATTGCTGCTGCCCGAAATCCAGTTGAACCTCAACAAATTATTCCTAGCAAACGTACTCATGAAGACAACTTCAGTAATAGCGTAAATGGAGGCGGCAACATTAATAATAATGATAATGATGTAATGCAAGCCCCAATTCTTAAAAGAATGAAAGCTGCAACGCCTGGTTGCACTTACAAGGAATTTCTTGCCTGTAAACCTATTGAATTTGCAGGCAATGAAGGGGCGACTGCTGCACTGCGTTGGTTAGAGAAAACCGAGGCCGTAATTAAAATAAGTAAATGTTCCGAGGGAGATAAAGTCATGTATGTTTCTAACCTTTTGAAGGAAGATGCATTAGAATGGTGGAATACGGTGTTGCAAGCCAAAGGAAGCGACATGGCCTATGCCATGAGTTGGGAGGAGTTTAAGCGTCTGGTGGAAAGAAAATTCTGCCCATAATATGAAAAAGAGCAGATGGCGAATAATTTCTGAGCCACCGGATGGTGGATGTTGATTGTCGAGGGTATACTTTGAAGTTTTTCGAATATGCTCGAATTGTGCCTACTCTCGCCAGAACCGGTACTTATTTCTCGCTACATTTGGGGTTTAATTAGCGAGATCCGTGAAATTGTCAAAGTTGCGAAACCCCGCACGATCGATGATGCGGTGGAATTCGCCAACACTTTGACTGACGGACTGGTGCGTACACGAGAAGAAAACAGGAATAAGGAATTTGCTCAGAAAATTACCCAAGGATTTCGTGTGGGTAATAATAACAATTTAAAGAAAAGAGGAACTGGGCAATCTTCCACTCCGCTGTTCTGCAAGAACTGTAAAAAGAAACATTTTGGAAAATGTAATGAACCCTGCAACTTCTGCAAGGCTATAGGACATCGTGAAGAAGATTGCAGAAGAAAAACAAAAATCTGCTACAACTGTGGAGAAGCTGGGCATTTCCGACCAGAATGCCCTAAATTGGTCAAACCAGCAGATAACAAGGCTAAACCCGCCGAAGGGACTACGAAGAAAAACGCAAGAGCCTTCCAATTAACCACGCAGGAAGCCGAACTGATTCCTGACGTAATAGCTGGTACGTTTCTGGTACACAATGTCTTTGCGAAAGTATTATTCGACTCTGGTGCAAACCAAAGTTTTATCAATACTTCATTCTGCCAAGCTCTTAAGCTACCCTTAGCAAAACTTAGGCAAGTTTTTACGGTAGAAACAGCAGACATGAATTCTGTTAACATAGATACGGTTTTGCAAAAAGAAAATATAGAACTTTCAGGTCATAAATTTTATGCAAACCTTTTACCCATGAATTTAGCTGGATTCGATGTTGTGTTAGGAATGGATTGGTTAGTAGCCAACCATGCTCGAATCCTTTGTGATAAGAATTCCATAGAAATTCGTGCAGCCACAGGAGAAGTAATTATAATTACAGGGGATAAGCCGCGTAAACCAATGAAGTTCATTTCAGTAATGAAAGTTGCTAGTTATGAACGAAAGCAAGGAATAGTATATATGATTTCCGTAATCATTAGCACTAAGGGTAAAGAACTTAAGGAAATTCCTGTAGTATCAGAATACCCAGATGTATTCCCAGAAGAGTTACCAGGATTACCATTGGATAGGGAGGTAGAATTTAGAATTCATTTGATTCCTGGAACTACACCCGTAGCAAAGGCACCCTACCGATTAGCACCCACTGAAATGTTAGAATTGAAAAAGCAATTAGATGAATTGCTAAGTAAAGGATTCATACAACCTAGTTCATCCCCTTGGGAAGCACCAGTGTTGTTCGTAAAGAAGAAAGATGGTTCAATGCGAATGTGTATTGATTATAGGGAATTAAATAAAGTTACAATTAAGAATCGATACACATTACATAGGATTGATGATCTTTTCGATTAACTACAAGGAGCTAGATATTTTTCTAAGATAGATTTACGCTCCGGATATCATCAATTGAAGGTACAAGAAGAAGACATACCTAAAACCGCTTTCAGAACTAGGTATGGTCACTACGGGTTTACAGTTATGCCCTTTGGACTAACAAATGCTCCTGCAGCATTTATGGACATGATGAATAGGATCTGTAAACCATATTTTGATAAATTTGTAATTGTCTTCATCGACGATATACTTATTTATTCCAAAAGTCAGGAAGAGCATTGTGAGCACCTGCATGCACTCTTAACTTTGTTAAGAAAGGAAAAGCTTTACGCCAAATTCTCGAAGTGTGAATTTTGGCTACAGGAGGTGCAATTTTTAGGACATATGGTGAATCACGAAGGTATTCACGTAGATCCCTCCAAGATAGAAGCAATCACCAAATGGAAGGTCCCGCAATCAGCTACAGAAGTTAGAAGTTTTCTAGGCCTAGCTGGATACTATAGGCGCTTTATTATGGATTTTTCTAAAATAGCTGTGCAATTAACTAAGCTAACCTGTAAAACAGTTAAGTTTGAATGGGGACCTAAACAAGAAGAGGCTTTTAGGATTTTAAAACAAAGGTTAACCAACTCCCCAATTCTTGCCTTACCGGAAGGGACAGAAGATTTTGAAGTATATTGTGATGCTTCTAAGCTAGGATTAGGATGTGTATTAATGCAACGCAAAAAGGTAATTGCGTATGCTTCAAGGCAATTGAAAAAGCACGAGGAAAACTATACAACGCATGACTTAGAATTAGGGTCGATAATTTTTGCCCTTAAGATTTGGAGACACTATTTGTATGGAAGTAAGTTTACTGTCTATACAGATCATAAGAGTTTAAGATACATATTTGGGCAAAAAGAATTGAACATGAGGCAAAGGAGATGGATGGAAATCCTAAGTGACTAGGACTGTGATATTCAATATCACGAAGGAAAGGCAAACGTAGTTGCATATGCTTTAAGTCGTAACTATCACGAAAAGCAAAAGCGAGTTCGTGCTCTTAGATTAAGTTTACAATTAGACTTAATGGAACAACTGAAAAATGTTCAAGCCATAGCAATCAAGGATGATGCTGAAGGAATGAAAGGAAGAATAAAGGAATTAGAGCAAGGAGCTGATGGAATTTGGAGATTCCACAAAAGAAGGATTTGGGTACCTAAACAAGGCGACTTAAGAAATAAGATTTTAGAGGAAGCTCATAAATCTAGGTATACCATGCACCCGGGAAATAATAAGATGTACCAAGATTTAAGAAATAACTTCTGGTGGATAGGAATGAAAAAGGATATAGCTAGATATGTATCTAGGTGTCTAACTTGTTCACAAGTTAAGGCAGAACACCAGAAACCTTCAGGATTACTCCAACAATTAGAAATGCCTGTTTGGAAATGGGAACTAATAACAATGGATTTTGTTACTAAGTTTCCCAAAACCAGAAAAGGTAATGATGCGATTTGGGTAATTGTGGATCGATTAACCAAATCAGCTCATTTTCTACCCATGAAGGAAACTTTTAGCATGGAAAGGTTGGCAAAATTGTATGTAGATGAAGTAGTATCCTTACATGGAGTCCCTCTCTCCATTGTATCGGATAGGGATAGTCGTTTCACTTCACATTTTTGGACAAGTTTCCAAGAAGCCATGGGGACGCGATTAAATTTAAGTACAACTTATCATCCCCAAGCAGACGGACAAAGTGAAAGGACGATTCAAACCCTGGAAGACATGCTCAGGGCATGTGTAATAGATTTTGGTGGGAACTGGGATGACCACCTACCCTTAATTGAATTCTCCTATAACAATAGTTATCATGCAAGCATTGAAGCTGCCCCATTCGAAGCACTGTATGGGCGAAAGTGCAGAACTCCAGTTTGTTGGGCAGAAATAGGAGAAAGTCAATTATCAGGTCCCGAAATCGTACAAGAAACTACCGACAAGATCACTCAAATCAAGGAAAGACTAAAGACGGCTCGAGATCGCCAGAAGAGTTATGCAGACAATAGACGCAAGCCACTGGAATTTCAAGTTGGAGATAAGGTACTTTTGAAAGTTTCTCCTTGGAAAGGAGTAGTTCGGTTTGGTAAGAAGGGAAAGCTAAGTCCAAGGTACGTAGGACCATTCCCAATAATCCAGCGAGTAGGACCAGTCGCCTATCGCTTACAGCTACCTGAAGAGCTAGCCGGTGTACATGATGTATTTCATGTATCCAACCTCAAGAAATGTCTATCTGACGAATCCCTGGTAGTACCTCTTCAAGATGTAGAGGTAAATGAAAAGTTAAAATTTGTTGAGAAGCCACTGCAAATAGAAGACAGAAAGGTCAAGTTTCTCAAACACAAGAGACTAGTACTGGTCAAAGTCAAGTGGGATTCAAAGAGAGGACCTGAGTACACTTGGGAGCTGGAATCAGAAATGAAGCGAAAATATCCCTACTTGTTCTAGTAAATCTCAAGGACGAGATTTTTATAAGGTGGGGAGGATGTAACAACTCTCATCAAAATTACTATTCCTTATTTTATTTTGCCTAATAGGAAACCCTAATTGAGACCCCCAAGTAATCCTGCACAAACCCTAAAATTTTCAGAACAATCGGAACTAGGATCAGGGCCCCTAAAACTCGGGGGGGGGGGGGGGGTGTTCCCTAATTGATATTATCTAAACAGTTTTCAATAGAATTCGAAATTTAATGAACCGTCGACTCAGCTAAGCTACAAATACACGGGGCTACCCTATGGTAGGGGGTGCCGCTCGCGCCACGCGACAGCACCCTTTTTCCAGTATATATAGTGGAGTTTGGCACTTGAATTATGGCGTTGGTTCGACGTAAAAATTCATTTTGTACGTTGAGATATCCTCCGTTTACTACATAACACACACAATCACGAAATTCTGCCGTGATAACAGGGTAATAACTCGATCACTGCTACGATTCAATGTCCGATCGATTGAAACCAATCCGATGGATGTTTAAGTGCTGCTCAAACTCGGGTTATACTTTGTCATTCATCGTGAATTCGATGGATGTTTAAGTATTGTACTTTGTCATTTGTCGTGAATTCGATGGATGTTTAAGTATTGCACTTTGTCATTCGCCGTGAGGGTTTTAATCTCGTGAGTTATCGTAAATGTTGTTTTAAGTTACTGACCTAGTTTTTGTGTGCATTGATTATTTTAATTAGGTTAACAGGCTTATCAGTAGGCTAAACTCTGCCCGTTAAACTTGCAATGTGAGTCATTCTCTTTTTATCAAATTGCTTTGCAAAACCCTAAATGTTTTTCTAGTTATAATTACAGGGATTAAGTCTTTGTAATCTTCAATTACAGCCGGTATGTGGGGTTTTGTATACATTACTTGTTTCCCGTCACCATTGGACAACGGGTTAGCCAATGGGTGATCTGACCATAGTCACAGATATAGTCGAGTGACAAATACCAATTTGGGGTAATTGGTTGATATAAACAATGTAATCACCCTTAATACTGTATATTATAACAAATGTGTCATTTTGTGCAACTTGAATGACTAGCTAGTATTTCCCTGCTGATAAAACCTTTTTAAAACATGTTTCAGGTGATCCGCTGTGATCAAGGAAAAAGTGCCGCGTAGCACTACAAGCTTGAAGAAGTGGCTCAATAAAATAAAGAAACATGTTTTTGTAAAACAGGGGATTTCCGTGAGAAATCACCTTTATTGTAAATTATGGGTGTTATCCCCCAAATGATGAAATAAAATAAATTGGGCATTTTCAAGTTTTAAACGGTCCTGTTAAACTTTCCGCTGCCAAAAATCATAATTACCGCGGATTTCTGTCCCGCGGCTCCTGGAACGGGTAAAACCAGGCCGGGGGCCGTGACACCTCTAACACAGAGCGCCCTGGGAAACTTGCCCCCAAGTGGGAAGGACCCTATCTCGTCCAAGAGGTCTTGGGCAAAGGTGCATACAGATTACAAACGTTAGAAGGAGAACCTATCGCAAGAACATGGAACGCACAACAACTTCGATGCTGTTACATGTAAGCTACGTTTACATTCTCCATGTATCCTACTGGCCCACAGGCCATTTGTAAATAAATAAATGAACAATTCAATACAATATTGTTTATCTTTCTATTACAAATGCGTGTTCCACTTTGTGATATCTGCAAAAACAGATTGGCAAAATCCTCATTCGCGATACCCACACAAAGTGGTGACCACACACAAATATTGTAATAGGCCAGCAAAGGCAAAGCACCAGTGTCCATCCGGCTGGATAAGCACATACAGTTTTTTTACAAAACATAAACAATTCCTAAACCTTAACGGGATAAAAACGGGAATTGACTAATACTCACACGACAAAGGCGTAGAGTATACTCAACCGCACTCTATAGCCAACAGAGTTATTCATATACTTGCATGCCACCTAGACATGCAAATGGAAAATGGTGACTTAGTATTATTTACATGCGCCTGAAACATTGGCCTTAAATAAATACTACTTCACCCCCGCTCATACAAAGATAAAGTAAATATTCTTTACTTACACACTTTGAGCCGCACATACTTGCATATCACCTAGATATGCAAATGGAAAATTCAGACTTATTGTTATTTATAAAGGCCTTAAACATTGGCCTTACAAACATTAACTCACACATGTTCAAAAACGCAAGTAGTAAAAATACTTGTACAAGTTGAGCAAAAGGATAAACTTTATATTCCAAAAAAGTTTCTACACCTATGCGGTGCTCAAGAAACTGTACATAAGTTTTTCCTAACATTTACATCAAAAGAGAAAAACCAAAAAGGGCACGCAGGCCAGCTTAGTCTTCTTTTCGGCCACCGGTGCCCGCATCACCTCCAGCGTTTTCCTCGTTCTCGGGAGGTTCATACAACAACCGCAAACGGTCCATGTAATCTTCCGCCTCTAAGCATTGTTCAATATCTCCAATAGCGAAAAGGGACAAGTTGTTGTATGCATTAACGGCTGCGATATACCGGGCTTCAGCATCAACACCATGGAACCCAGATCTTTCATAAGTAAATCTACTCAGGAAAAAGGGGTTCACGTGGGCGAGACACTGATTATAACCAGCCTTGAACCCTACCTCCCGCGCACGCTCCTTAAGCTCATTTACAGCGGTTGCGTTCTCAGGCGCGTCAAGAACGGTTCCAACAATCTAAAGAATACAAGTAACAAAGTTAACAAAGGCAAAACTTAACAAAGGAAGAGCACTGGATACTTACATGCCCGATACCGTGATCGCGCATCCAGTCACGATCTTCCCTGAGCTGATTGAGAGAGGTAGTCAAACTGTCTCTAGTCTCTACAGCCTCCCTTGCCCGCGCTTCAGCTTCAGTCGCGAGGGCAGTGACCTCCTTAAGCATGGTCACCCGGCTCTACACTTCTGCCTTTCAACAACAAGGCATACACAAGTATAGAAAGACGATCAGTTATACTTGTGAAACAAAGAAACAAACTCAAGTATAATCACAGTTCGTACCTTGAGTTCCTCAACAACTTTGTTCAAAGTATTGCGGTCCGCAACCGCCTCTTCAAGCGCCTTGAAATCACGTGCCTCCGCCTCCCTGCCTCTTTGACAGCCACTTCAGCTACGGCCTTTTCCTTTACCAAAGCAGCATTCGCTGCCTTGAGATTAGTCAGCTCCTGAAGAACATGGAAAAGTTTTTCATTTTCTCGAGCGCAAGCTTCCCTCCAACCCTTATGCTCATCAGAAAGCAATTTGGCAAGAGTACGAACCTGTTTAAGGCCAGCGGTCGCGGACCAAGTTTCAGTCTGCTTGAGCTTCTCAAAAGCAGCCTTCCCTCTTTCAAGCTGCTCCGCACCCTCCCGAGCAGCCCTCGCCATTGCCTCAGCCTCAGCCCGTAGGCGAACAATTTCCTCCTCCTTGAGGCCAAGAACCTTGTAGTCTTCTATAATCGCGTTTGCCGTTATAGAACTCCCAACAAGCATGGAGGAGAGTTGGTTTATCCGGTTCTCACGAGGCAAACCGCAGGCACAAAGGACTTCAAAAGGGGTGCCCAAACCACTTAAAATGTCACGGCAAGCGGAGGGATTGTTGGTGTAGTTGTCTGTCGACTTCATCTTCGTTCGAGTCTCAGATTGTGAAAGAGCCCGAAGACCGATAAAGACTGAAGAATGAGAAGACTCGATACTTCAGACTCGTCAACATCCGAGAGGGAGTCTGTTAGTGCATACGTCTGTCGACTTCGTGTTGTATCGAGTCGTGTAATAGAATAGATGAAACAAGTCACACAGTTCGAGATTTATAGGATTCAGAGGTGAACAAGCCAGTTCAAACGAAGTGGCCAGTTCAAATGAAGTGGCCAGTTCAAACGAACTGGACCAGGTCGTACGAACTGGAGATGCGTGTTCAAACGAACTGGAAATAGTATAAATAGGTGACTTGTGATTTTCATTTGTAATTTTTGGATTCCGGTAGCGAAGCTCTGCCGAAGTGTCTCCAGCCTTGTAAACGCGTTCTAATCAATACAAGAGGCAATTAATAGTGAATATCAAGCTGAAACAAACTCTGATTCATCGTATTCCGCCTTTGAATCAGTTTAGAGCTCTTCTGAAGATCGATTCTCGATCCTACAAGTGGCATCAGAGCTCAGGAGGAAGAGCTCTTGCAATTTCAGCTCGATTTCATTAAGAATTCTGATTTCTACACCATTCTGTCACGTTTTTTTCAAAACTAACCAAGATTTTCTAGATAAAATGGATTGAATTTGAAGTATATTGTGCGTAACAGTAGTTTAAACAATTGGTAAAAGTTTTAGACCTTAAAACAGATTAAAACTCAATCAATTTGGTCAAAAACTAACCTGTTCGTTTGAAAGTGTTTCAATTCGCATGAACTAGAACTTTGAACTCAGATCTACAGCAATTTAGTGGACGATTTTGAACGATATACACTCCATTGCAATCGGAATTGTTTGAAGAACAATCCTACAGTTTCAATTTCTTAAAAAAAATCAGAGTTTAAACATATCAGAATCCCGGTTCGTATGAATGTGCAACCAGTTCGTCTGAATTCTAACTCGTCTGAACCTTAGGTCGTTTAAACTCTCTTGGTTCGTCTTAATTGCAGTTCGTGTATACATCAGTTCGTTTGAATCTGAACTAATTCGTGTGAAGATCTCAGTTAGTTTGAGTGCAGTTCGTCTGAATTGAACTTAGTTTGTTTGAAAAGGTCAATTCGTTTGAAAAGTTCAGTACGTTTGAATTTTGATTTCAGATCGAAAGTACTGTCATCACGTGATTTCATTTTAGCGGTCCAATTAAAATCCAAGCTTCAAAGTTGTTGTCGGCCAGATTTGAATTAATTTGATATATTGTCAGGATAAATAGACTTGCGGCCCAATTGAATTGATTTTGGATTTAAAGTTGTCGATAAATTGCTTTTGAAAATATCAAGTTGGATGTGATATTAAATGAATTGTCAGTGATTCACATGAAATTTTAAAGTTTCAAAGCTAATTGCATGTGTATGTCAGATCCACTAAGTTGAACATTGGGCCAATTTAATCTAGTTACCAATGATTTGGGTTGCTAAGTGAGCTGAAATTAGTACTAGTTGAGCCGAGACCATTTGTGTTCAAGTCGACTCTCATTTGGGTCGAGTGGTAGATATTGGGTACAATTTTGATTTGTGATTGATTTTTGACAAGTATCATTTGGACCAAGAATTTTAAACCGGAATTGATTAGTGGGTCGATACAAAATGTTTGACGAACAGGAAAACGATAACCTTGAAAGGTTAAATGATTGGTATCGAGGATATTTTTGTAGTTATTATCAAGGTTTGCCTGAGAATGTTTGGATTAACCGGTTCAAATGTTTTATGTGTAATAAAAATGAAACATTAGATGATTTGGAGAAAAGATTTAATCGCTTGATTGATCATTTGAAAGAGCATAAGATAATAATATCAGAAACAGAAACAGAGATAGTATCAAAGTTTGCTAATGCATTACCAGCTGAATGGGATGATTTTTTGGAAAATCTAAAAAGAGATTCTAATTTTTCAAAGTTACGTTTATATGGTTTCATCAGCAAACTTAAAACACATAGGTATGATAATGAAAGGAAGAAGAAAGAGTTGATGAATGATCTAGAAAAGAATTTAGAAGAAATAAGTTTGGATGTGATGATTGAAATAAGAAGAAGATTTTATGTGTGTCTTGCAGCAAAAAGTAATTTGAAATACGATATAAAGAGGGGTTGTTATATTGATGAGAACATGAATCCTCTTGATTTCGTTAAAATTTTTTGTGCAGGAACATACAAGATAGAGATAATGGAAATTCCAAAGAATGAAGAATCTGAAAAGCTTGGATCTTCAAATTCTGAATTAGTATGTTCTAAATGTGATAAATTTGAAGCTGACAATATCAAACTCTTGAAGGATGCGGAAAGTTTGACATTGGAAGTCAAAGAGATGAAGAATGAGAAGCAATCTGATGATAAACAGATTCTTGTTTTGCAGGAAAATTTTGAGAAAATTGAAATCTGAAAATGTTAAACTGTTGTGTGATTTGAACAGTTTGACATTAGAAAACAACATTTTGAAAGAAAATGAAAAAGATTTTGAAAAGAAAATAATTTTTTTTGAAAATGAAAAAGTAAAAACTGAAAAAGAATTTCAAAGTCAAATAAAGATTCTTGAAGATCAGAGATCTATTTTTAGCAAAAATAATATTGAAAAACAAAAAGTAATTAATTCTCATCTTCAGAAAATTATTCGACTTGAAAAAGAAGCTGAAAAAGCTCGGAATAAAATCAAAGAGCTTGAAAAGAAATTGAAAGGTTTTGAGAAATCATCAGTACCAGATTATATGTGTCCAAAACCGATCAATTCCGTTCCAATAAGTGACAATGTCACAAATTTTGACAAAGTCAAAATTGAATATTGTGATGAGAAAACTGATGATGAAATTGAAAAAAGAAAAATATTTTTGAAATTAAATGAAATGTTTAAAGAAACTGTTCTACATTCTACTGAAAAAGGTGAATGCTCATCGCAAAAACATGTAAAGAAGAATGTGGAACAAAAACAAAAGGATAAAAAACCGAAAAGTGTTCAAAACGAAAATAAAAGCTCATCAGTTCAATCATCCAATCGTGATAAAAAACCACAAAAATTGGAAAATCATAACTTAAAAACTGTTGGTAATAAGTGGTGCAGGTTTGACCACAGTGCTCAAAAGTCAAATCCAGCAAACAAGAGGAGAAATGATTATCACCAAGCCAAACAGTGCTATGATCTGAATGTTTGGACTGAATGTGGTGATTGGTATGATAACAGAGTGTGTTATACTTGTGGTGTAAGAGGACACATTGCTGTTAACTGCCAGAATTGGAGTTATGAGACGAGAAGATGCTATAACTGCCAAATCAGAGGACACATTGCCAGAGATTGCCCAATGAGATCAAAGGGAAGATCGAGGGCTGAATCTCAGAAAATGGAAAAGAAACCAGTCAATGTCAAAGCAAAGCCCAAGGAACAGAAAGTTCAAGAACCTAAAGTTCAAGAACATAAAGTTCTAAAACCGAAAGTGAAGCTTTCGCAGGGGCAAAAAGACAGACTGAGGAAGAAGAGGAAGAAGGCGAGTGAGTATCTCGAAAGGATTTTGTCCTCGGATTCAGCAGTCAAAGCTAATAACAGTTCTGATAAATCGTTTTGCTCTCCAAAGAATGATAAATCTAGCAAAACGGATTCATCAGATACAAATCTGAGGATGAAAGGGAAGAAAAAGAAAGTGGAGAATTCACTTCCTGGTGATGAATTTGTTTCTCCAGAAACAAAGGAGCCAGTTGTTGGCGATGAATCTGACTCTTCAAAGTCAGACAAGCCAAGTTCAGGCAATGAATCTGGTGTGGTAAAGCCAGAAGAGCCGTGTGTTGAGGTAAAAGTTGAGAATTTTGGTCTAACAATGGATGATGTAAATTTTCCACCATTGTTGAACAAGAATTCAAAATCACCCAAGGACAATCAGGCTTGGGTGAAACCGTTTAAATGAAAAATCTGACTTGCCGGAGCTCCCAGGTTGGTAAAAGTGGAGCTGGAATCGGCATATTTCTTGAGAAATTCACTTCGGTGATATTTCGATTTACAAGTGGTAAATCAGAGACATTAAGTTGTACTTGATTTTCTACAAGTGATTGTGTTGAAAAATCGATAAATGTTAAATCCTACAAGTGGTTAAAGAAAATAAGGTGATGAAAACCCGAATTTGAGAATTGACACACAAAACTTATTTTCCGGAAAAACCATTTTGATTAAAACAAACTTAAGTGTTTTGAAATCACTATGGGAAAATAGTTTGTTGTCAGGGGGAGTTCTGATTGTTCAAGCCAAGTGAATGGAGAATTCTCATCATGTTGTCACATTTCTTGTACAGCTTGTTTTCAAATTTTCCCAGAAAATCAAAATTGAGACATATTTTGATTTTAGGGGGAGTAAAAATTTTAAAAAATTAGAAAATTTGAAAAGTCAAAAACATTGAAAAATGCAAAAAATGAGTTTTGTTGTGAAAAAAAGGAAATGATAGTAGATCAGTTGGACTGTCACAGCATGCTAAAGAAATGGAGAGATAAAATGTGATAAACGATCTTACTAAAGATGTGACGGTAGGCTCAGCTAGACTAGTAGATTTGCGAGAACGATACAAACCTAAAATGAAAAGCTTAATTCTAGTGGGAAACACGGTTGAAAGTATAGTACTTAGTTTTGTCCTTCTTGATTGTGTGCCTACTCAGTAATCGCTGATTGTCGAAAGACATAAAACTGGTTATGTTTGTGAACTTTCACAACTTTGCTGAAAAGTCACTGTGATTGTGTATTTCATTTTGCAAAGACTTAAACTTGTTTTATTTCTTTATTTTGTTTAAGCATTGGACATCCTCTGCGTATACGTGAGTATCGACCTGGATGTTATTGCCTAAACGTTCTGCTTTATTTTCTTTGGTGTTTTGTTTAAGCTTTGGATCACCTCTGCGTATACGGAAGTATCGACATGGTGGTTAAAGCCTAAACAACTTCAACTTGTTTTATTTTTCTTATTTTGTTTAAGCATTGGACTTTCTCTGCGTATACGAAAGTATCGACCTGATTGTTAATGTTTAAACATTCTGCTTTGTTTTTACACAAATCACAGTTGATAAAAGTTTAAAGGCATTACTTGAGTTAGTGTATTGCACGATGAGGGGATATGCTGAGATCGTGGGGTCCATAAGAATTTAGTGCAAAATTAATATACCATAATGTATCGCTAAGCTTTTCGAAAGTTGTTAGATTGAGTTTAAGTGGACAACAATATCGTCAATCTACGTGAATCGTTTAGAACTGAAAATGTTTAAAGCTTAACGGTGCTAGTGATTTGTCTCAAAAACTGATATGATCCTCTTACACAAGCTCACAAAAATAGTGTTTGTAAATATTTCTTTAATGCATTTCTTTACATTCAAAAATCCAAAAAGATTTTAGTGTGTTTTAGCATAAATTTTGAAAAATACAAAAAGATTTTCGACAATTGTTGTTGGAGAGCTGATATTCAAAATTTCAAGTGCTGAACATGATGAACAGGGTTGGGTTTGAGTGCTGAATTGAAAAATTTTGAATTAAGAAAGAAGTTGAGTTTAGTTAATCAGGGTCATTAATTTGAACTTGGTGTAACTATTTCTAATAAGTTTTTCTTATTGATTTAAGCAAAAACTTATGTTTTGGTGAGAAGTGTGCAGGAAATGTGCTGAACAAGAGTTAAAGCCAGAAATTAATCTCAAGGTGATAGCTAATTCCAGACAGCGATCCCAGCATGATGAAAGGGGGAGTCTGACGAGGTTAGAGCCAAAGAGAAAATCCTGGTACATGCTAAGAAAGAAAGGAGACCGATCAAGATTGAAGAGTCGTTATGTTGAAGACTCTCACTAAAGATTCCGTCAACATTCAAGGGGGAGTCTGTTGGTGCAGTTGTCTGTCGACTTCATCTTCGTTCGAGTCTCAGATTGTGAAAGAGCCCGAAGACCGATAAAGACTGAAGAATGAGAAGACTCGATAATTCAGACTCGTCAACATCCGAGAGGGAGTCTGTTAGTGCATACGTCTGTCGACTTCGTCTTGTATCGAGTCGTGTAATAGAATAGATGAAACAAGTCACACAGTTCGAGATTTACAGGATTCAGAGGTGAACAAGCCTGTTCAAATGAAGTGGCCAGTTCAAACGAAGTGGCCAGTTCAAACGAAGTGGCCAGTTCAAACGAAGTGGCCAGTTCAAACGAACTGGACCAGTTCGTACGAACTGGAGATGCTTGTTCAAACGAACTGGAAATAGTATAAATAGGTGACTTGGGATTTTCATTTGTAATTTTTGGATTCCGGTAGCGAAGCTCTGCCGAAGTGTCTCCAGCCTTGTAAACGCGTTCTAATCAATACAAGAGGCAATTAATAGTGAATATCAACCTGAAACAAACTCTGGTTCATCGTATTCCGCCTTTGAATCAGTTTAGAGCTCTTCTGAAGACCCGTTCAGATCGATTCTCGATCCTACAGGGATCGTTGGAAATATCATCCCCTTGCATAACAGACCAAGGGGGATGATGATAATTCACACTCTGGTATTCCGTATAGGAACGCAAATAAAATTCCAATTCAGTCTCACCAGGCTGAATGGACGGTTGATCTTCAAACCCCGTGCTCACTGCAGTTGAACCAGATGTCTTCTCAGCAGCAAGGGACTTCGGTTTTTCAGCATCAGGGGACTTCAGTTTCTCACCCCCTGAACTTCACTGTCTTGCGGGTCAATTAGGTTATTGGACGAATCCAACGTATCAACAATGGGTTGACCCGTAACTTTCTTCCCAGTATCCTCTGCATGCGCAGATGGCGGAGTCACCACTTCAATAGAAGGGCTTCTTCTATCCTCCTTGTGGACTCCCACGTCCACAGCAGCATCTCGCGGGGGAAACGGATGAACGTCGAAAAAGGAAAAAGTTTCCTCATGCGTTTCTACAACAAAGAACATCTATAAGTTACAAGCTAAAATGGGAAACACCTGTAAACACATATTCAACTTACCTGTTGTAACCGTAGGTGTTGGCTCAGGGATAGTAACCCCCCGGTTTCTTCTCAGCTTACGGCCTTTTGGCCCACCAGCAGCAGAGGAATCTCCTTTCCTTTTCTTTTCATCAACAGGTTCAGAACCCACAGATGATCCAACCGCAGCCGCACCACCACCTAGAACACCCAAACCCTCAAGGGTGTCAGACACTACCACGTAATCGTTGAAGCTGCGTAAACGAGTACGAGAGATACCTGTCACCTGCGACACCAAAGGAGGAATAACAGCCGGTTCATTCTTTTTCTACGGCTTGTGAAACTTTTTATCACTATCTTTCTCCACGTGCTTTTTGGGAACACCTGTCGCATCAGGGTCTCCCAAGGCCCCAAGATCACCTGTGTTTCATTCATCAACAAACAATCAGCAAGGCCAACTTATTTACGAAACAAATAAAGAAAGTATATCTATTGTACCTTTGCCTTGCGGCAACTCCGCCTGCGTTGCCTCCCGTTCAGGCAATCGGAAATTGTCACGAATATTGAAGTTGAACCCTTCCTTACCATCCGCACAAGCAACCTCAACCTTGCCTTTGAAGTCCGGGTGAAACATTCTCCAAAGGGGAACATCCTCTGATAGCACATATATTAAAAACTCAGTGATAAAAACAAGAAAGCAAGAAACCGCATGGAGAAAAAGGGACACTTACCACCATTTTTTCCCGCAGAACGGGCCTTGCCTTCCTGCTCATCCTTCCCAGCATCATCCGCAGCACCCACAACTGTGAGTTTCCCAGTTTCTTCCACCCGATGATCCCCAACCTCGGGAACCAGTCCACCGTATCCACCTTGGGAACATTAATGTTCTCTGTTATGATCGTGTCTGTCACATTCCGAAAGGTCATCTTGGCAGCAACAGCAGCAGCTTTAATGTAGAAGAATTTTGTCTTCCACTTCGTCATACCCTTGGGAGGGACCATCAGCTTAGGACTACTTTCCCGTTGACGGAAAGAGAAGAAACCCAACGAAACAGTCATCTGATAAAATCGCCGGAAATCTCCGACGGTGGGTTCTATACCAAAAGCACGAAACGTGTACTCAAAGTTTCGTACCCGAATCATCCCAAAAGGACTCAATTGGGAGATATGGAGTTTATACCAATCCAAAATCTCGGCGACAAACACAGTTAACGGCAGTCGAAGGTTACAGTCGCCGAAAAAGTCAGCCCACATGGTGACATACCTCGCCGGAGCATCAGCGGCGGTGTCACCCTCTTGTGGGTAAACAACCCCATATTCTGGTGGCATCTGAGTATCCCTCAAAAGATTGTCAAACGATGTTTTCGACCACTTCAACACCGGCAAGCCTCTGCCGGGAGCATCACCTTCCTCCTCTTCTGCCGTCACCGGCGACGAAAGTTCAGGATTTTCACCCATAGTGGAATGGGGATTAGATGGTTCAGCCATCACAATGTAGAAGAAAGAAAATAGAAGGTGAGTTCAAGAACTTCGAAAAAACCTCACCGGAAAAATAAAAGATTGATCGGAGAAGACAATGGTTTCACTTTTTTCTCACCGGAATTTTTTTGAATTTTCGAAGAAGTGAGAGGAAACCCCAAACGGTTTCACCTTTTATACTCATCGCAATTAATGCTCTACAGTAACCGAAACATCGTGCAAAAAAGGAGCAAGTCATGCGATGCCACGTGTAAACCAATGTTTACGTTGACGGTTATCACGCGCGCGTCGCCCTCTACGCGCCTGACAAAAAGACTTTTCACACTCTTGCTGTAGTGCATTTATTACTTTGGGCAGTGCAAACGTCCTTTCATATCAACACATGCCAGGAAATCCTACCAACTTCTACCAACTCACACGTGCGTTCTGCCACGTATACAACAAAAAAGCGACGACAATATTCAAAATTAAGCGGAATGCGGCTACTCTGGTACTCCGCACCATAACCCATACCGCATGTCGTTTTTTACATACCCCTCAAAAAAGGAAAAAAATATATATCTACACTATGTAAAGGGGTATAACCAATATCCTCATATATCCACGAGCACACGTGGAATATGCGAAGATGACACACACGAGCCCGCACAGGTGTGTCAGATACTCAGAACCAGTGTTGTTCTTTGGACTGCGAGAACCGCATCTCAGGAACAGGCAACCACATCACCTAAGAGCTTCTTCAAGCTTCAAATCCCTCGTGTCCAGTTCACAACCACAGAGGGGACGCAAACAGCTTCTCCTTAGGGAAATGGACAAGTTTGCTGAGCAACCGCACATCAGCAACCCTGAATCCTAATCCTTCAAGAGCTACATCCAAGCATAAAACTCTTTTAAAGTGAGTCTTTTGTTGCAAACCGCAGACACTCATGAGTCACTGCGGTTACATATAACTCCACGATCGGTAGCTACGGAAGAGCCACGACTAAGTCATTACACAGATGAACAAAGCTACTTCCAGAAAAACTGCTTTCTAGCTAAGCGTGAAGGAAAGTGGCTACAGAACGAATGTCGATGAGTTTCAACCAGATTCCTAACTATCTAAGGTGATCTCCTTGAGCAACAAGCCAAGGAACAGTGGTAACAAGTCTGCTTATGACTTTGTTTGCACACCTATGAGCCGCATAGAATAAACAATGGTGGGCACAACCCTGCCTATGACCAAGTTTATTTGCCCATAGTTCAGATTCACATTGTTCGACCAAACACGACCAACAATGACGCAAGTCCCCCACACTGTTCGATCAAACATGGCCAACGATATGCGGCAACGAGGTAACCGCAAAGAACATGCGGTTACTTGAGAGCTAAACTGGAAGAAAACTGTAACACCCCGGGTTTCCGAAGTCAAAGTCAAGATTGAAGTCAAAGGAAGACAAGATTGCTAATTGCGATCTGTCTCTTCTAACTCAATTCCTGTTTTGACTTCTTTGACTTGTAATTAGCCTATTTTATTTTTGCTTTAGTTGTATTATGTGGAGTAAGTGTCAAGAATCACATCAATTGATGTGTGTTATCCGCCATTTAATCGACGTACGACCGTAAACTATAGGAAGTAACAATGCGATAAAGTCAACTAAACGCTAATCAATCTAGCTTAATCAACATCGAATCGCAATTGCACTCGCAAATCGAATTACGCATTTTGATTAATTGATATACGTGTATGTACCTTATGTGTTACTTGTGCATGTTTAAATTATGTTATATGTGGTAATCAATCGAATCGCAATCGAAACTCAAACACATTCGAACTTAATCGCAATCGAAATGCTATGATAATTAGTGGAGAAGGGATAGTGCAAGATATGAGTAGTTGGGATTAAAAGTAATTTGACTATCGCATCGAAACGATCGCAATCGGAATCGAAACAGCAAAAATCCTCGCGCCAAACACCCTAACCAAGTGCCATCCGGCCGGATTGCCATCTGACAGGGCTGCCACTTGATAGTGGTGCCAAGTTGCCATCCGAACGAAATGACATCCGACCGGACAGTCATCCGGGCGAGATGCCATCCGACCGACCTGCCCCTTTCCATTTTGGGAATCCTATAAATACCCCATGTCACTCTCATAGTTACCACTTTTGGCAACTGACGTCCGAACAGCCCGTGCACTTACCTTTTCTTCGATTTCTCCCAATTCCGGTAAGACCTCGTCCTAAATCTTGTACTTCCTTAATCTATATGCACTCCTACACCTTTCTATCTTTTGAATCTTAACTTTTAACCGTGAAATCACTAGATTTAAGGTGTTCTAGGATGACGTCATCATGGTGTTCTTATAAACTTCATGTTTTGGCCTCAACCCACCAAGAACAACTTAGATCTAACCGATTTCCACACAAGTAAACAAAGATCTTGCATAGATCTAAACACATTCAGGGTGAAAAAGGATTGGAAGATGGTTTCTAACTTTCTTTCAACTCTTTTACACTCAATGCACTCAAAACCGATAGAATCAGACCTTGTTCTAGTCTTCTACTCATTCGCGGTGTTGTGTTAGCTCAGGACCAGGATTCTACTCACGAGACCACCGACTTCGGGTTAACCAAGAACAACCGTCTTGAACCGGTTAACTGGTCGAACTCGGGTGATTCTTGTTTGATCGGGTTACTTGGGTCAAGATGGGGTTCTGTTGAATAACACGTTGTCAAAACGTCTCGATAACATGACAAACAATCAAAACGACCAACTGTAAGACGAACGGAACGACCAGGACGGAGTGGTATCCGACCGGACTACTGTCCGAACGGATAGCCATCCGAGCGGCCGGCTGTCCGAACGGATAGCCATCCGAGCGGCCGGCTGTCCGAACGACTTACATCTTGGGTCCCACACTTAACCAATTTTATCTGAAGTCTGAGTATTGAACGAGCTACTATCCGATCGGACTACCATCCGACCGAATTACCCTTCGGATCATGAGATACTTGGACTTTAACACTTAAACAATTTTCAACATGTTCAACAATAGGGTTGCCACCCGCTCGGATGGGCATCCGACCGCGTGACCGCCCTGCTGTGAATTTGTTCTCACTGAGTAACCTCGCCACTCGAGTCGCCGTCCGACCGGATAACCATCCGAGCGGATTGTCATCCGCACGACTGACCATCCGATCGACCGACTTGAAAGGCAGAGATACTTCAATGTTTTCAAAATGCTACACCGAAAACTTCAAAGGACAAGCCATCATACACAAACACATCCTTCTCATAGGAAGAAACAATCCACTCGAATAGTCATCGGACCGGACTACCGTCCGATCGGATAACCATCCGAACGGATTGTCATCCGCACGAACTGGCTGTCCGATCGGATTACCATCCGACCGAACTGCTGTCCGAGCCACTTACACCTTGCATCGTTTTACGCGTCGCTTATCGTTATGCTATCGTTCTGATCAGGCTAACCCTACTCTCTAGCGCTCCTTTCAATCCATCATCGCTGTGAGTATACTCGATCCATTTTTGCTTTATGCACTTTTGGGTGTTACATACGCTACTTATTCTAAATCACATCGAACACACTACGCAATACTTTTAACGCTAACCGTTACGTGACTTAATGAATGCTTGTTTGTTATGTTTACACATGGAATGCTGTCTACCTGCCTTAGCAACGATAGTACTATAGTTTGGACTCAGCACCCGCTCACGCGGGGGTTGTTAAGGACAATTAATTGCATGGATTACAGTGGTGATCATGTATTACGAACTACCTTGGGCAGTCAACCCGCAGTCATTGGTATCGATAGGTCTATGTCGATAACTAACATGCCTCATTTCGCTCTGTGTACGTGCTGGTTATGCGTAACGCTTTCGAACTCTATATGCTATATCAAACTTGTATGCTCACCTTTACACTATGTGTATTGACTTGTATTTTAACGTATGTGACAGGTGCTTAGGATGCTTATCTGCTAGGAAATCGAGGCTAGAATAAGGCTCTAGAGGCCAACAAATAGTTGTCTGTACAGATGAAATCAAGGGTCTCTAGAAGCAGATAAACATTTGGACTATTTGACAAATCTGAGTTGTCGGAACAGAACTATTTGCCTAGAATATTGTCTGTAATAATTTTTTACCTTTTGAGACATGGTATGGGACATGTTACTTTAAATTGAATGGTAATGATAATTGTTATGGAAACTTCTGGACAATCTGTTTCGCTCAGGGCCATACCCCGATGTTTCCGCCATCGGTTGGGGTGTGACAAATTGGTATCAGAGCCATAACTATAGGGAATTAGGCAAGACACGACCTAGTCCGGGACGATGTCTTAGATACCTAGTCTATAGTTAGGAACCCACAGACCGACTTGTGCGTATCCAGTAGGGACTATGCATAAGCTTACTACTATTTCTCGCTATTCTCGCCTACGCTACACTATCACTGCACTCGAATTTTCAAATATGAATGAGCTATTAAGTCGAGATTAGGTGTGAAAACTGCAAACTCTCGATTAAATTGCTTGTTCAACCCACAACTTTATCTATAAACACGAGAATCTGCGTTGAACCAGGAGTGAAATCCATAATTCGACGCGTAATTCTCTCTTATTTTATCAAAAAAGGGACGAAGTTGTTAAGACAGGGGTGAAACCCTAACCTTGACGACTTGTTCCTCTCTTTTTACAAAACTCTCACCAAAGTCTCGACGGACTCCAACGACCTGAAGTCACGATATGACTAGTGGGATGCGTGCCCAACGCCAAGAATCGAGGCAAAGGCACTGTCCTGACGGTCAAATGTGCACAACAAGTCCTTGTGAATAGTCGAATCACTTTGGGTAGTCAAAGTCTAATAGCCGCAGACGATCTATTTCTCGATTTTTATATGTTTCGATTCTGAGCCCGCAACTGCTGACTTTGATGATTCGTTGTTTTTATGTGTGTTTAACTATTTATGTGTTTAATTTTGGAGACTTGTTCGATTTTTGCTTTCACTCCAATCGACGCGCACGACTCGCACTGCTTTTCTATCTCAAAACGCTGACAAATCGCTAAATTGTGGGCGACCTTATGCTATGATATACGCTTATACTACACTACTCGATATACTAAACGCGATCGTTATACTCGAACACTCGCGAACTGTGAATGATAGGTTTCTGTATTCTGACTGCATCTTGTGATTACATGATTATGTGCTTTTGTGGATTCTGTGCTCTACGTGCCTACGTGCTTATGTGCTTCTGTGTTTACGTGAATCTGTGATTATGTGCCTATGTGTTTATGTGATACATGTTAAATTGTGTTCCTAAGCTTTAGTAATAGTAGGATTGTGAGGTGAGATTTGAGTATGTCATGTTGAGTCCTGTGACGATGTCTGTTGCAGACAATGTCGTCATCTGGATCTCGCGCTACCTGAGACGCTCGCCGAAAGCAAGCAGACAAATGCCTTGCTGCCATGATCACTAAACAAATGGCGAAAGTTGTTCCCCAAGTCGTCAGCGAGATATACGAATATATGAGCAAATCATTTGAGGAATCCCGAACTGAGACTCCCAAAGCTGCTTTTAGCTTCAAACAATTAAAGGCGTGTGAACCGAAAGAGTTCACAGGAGAAGAAGGCCCTACAGCTTTGTTTCAATGGTTTGACTCCATCGAGGTCACACTGCGACAGAGTGGTTGCCCAGATGACCTACGCACTCTCATCGCAACTGGCGTCTTCCAGTCCCGTGCTTTAGACTGGTGGACGGCTGAGAGGAACAAACGTGGGAATGATGCAGCCTACGGTCTGTCGTGGGATGAGCTCAAGGAAGTCATGCTGGAAGAATTTCGCCCTCCTCATGAACGTCAAAAGTTAGAAGATGAATTCTGGCACATAAAGCAGAAGGATGGTGAAAACGCTGCACTCACTGCTCGCTTCAAGCAGCTCAGCATTATCTGTCCTAATTAAGTCAATACTCTAGATATCGCAATCAAGAAGTATATCCGAGCCCTACCTGACTGTGTTGCAGATTTCGTGCAAGCGGCCAAGACTACAACGATCGAAGAGACTTACCTACTGGCCGCTGAAATCAACGATAAGTGGGTCAAGGCTGGTGTCTGGGATAAAACTTCGAAGCACCTGCATCAAGTCACCGCCACACCAACTGCTAAAACCTCCGCCGCTCAATCGTCAAAGACCTCACGCCGCAAGAAGAAGAAGTACAATAACAGCTCCAGCAACAAGAACTGTGCTGTCACTACCATTGCTGCTCCACTTCAAGCCGTACCGGCCCAGCAGCAGCCTCATCACCAACCAGCACCAGTTACTTATGCACCGCCAGCAAAGCGCGCATACACAGGCCCCCACCCGGGATGCCCGACATGCTCTTATCATCACCCGGTGGGTCTCGCCTGTCGTTTCTGCGCTCACTGCAACCTGTACGGACACTTCACTGTCAACTGCCGTACTGGTCCCCGTCAAGCCCCAGCTCAAGCCACTGCTCATCAAGCTCTACTCCCAGCCCCACAAGGCCAACAAGCGGCTCAGGAACCCGCGATCAACGCCAGAGTCTGCTTCGCATGTGGTGACCCCAACCACTTTGCGAACATGTGCCCGAACAGGGTTGTGAAACAAGAGCCCCAGCAGCAGCAACAACATCAGCAGCAACAGCCCCAGCAACAACAACAAGCCGCATGCGCCAGAACTTTCAACATCAACGTGCGCCAAGCCCAGGCTGACAACAACGTGGTCAATGGTACGTTCCTTGTGAATGGTATTTATGCTTCGTGTTTGTTTGATACTGGAGCCGATAATTGCTTTGTGTCGTTCGAATTTGAGAAGCTCCTTAGTCATAAGCGCTCCCATCTCCCCACGACGTTCGATGTTGAAGTCGCTATCGGAAGAACTATCGCCGTTAATTCTGTTCTTCGTGATTGTACTCTCGAGCTCAACAACCACATCTTTCCGATCGATCTCATTCCGATGCAACTCGGAAGTTTTGACGTCATAGTAGGCATGGACTTTCTTCGCGAAAACCATGCTGAAGTTGTATGCTTCGATAAGATGATTCGATTCTCGCTCGCAAATGGCGATTTATTGTGTGTTTATGGCAAAACTGCTTCAAAAGGTCTCAAGCTCATGTCGTGTGTTCAAGCTAGCAAGTATCTCCGCAAGGAATACAGAGCTTTCTTGGCTAACATTGTAGTAGCGGAGAAGGAAAAGAAAGGTAGGCCTGGAATAAACGATGTCCCTGTGGTTCGAGAATTTCCTAACGTTTTTCCAGAGGATCTTCCCGGACTACCGCCAAGTCGTGATATCGACTTTCGTATCGACCTCATTCCTGGAGCTAACCTTATTGCCAAGGATCCTTACCGACTCGCACCGTCCGAAATGCGCGAACTCTCAAACCAACTCCAGGAATTACTTGAGAAAGGCTTCATTCGCCCGAGCACCTCTCCTTGAGGCGCGCCAGTCCTTTTCGTTAAAAAGAAGGATGGGTCGTTCAGGATGTGCATCGACTATCGGGAATTGAATAAGTTTACTATCAAGAATCGCTATCCCCTGCCTCGCATTGATTATTTGTTTGATCAGCTACAAGGTGCTACGTGTTTCTCGAAGATCGATCTACGCTCAGGCTATCACCAACTACGCATTCAAGAGGAGGATATACCCAAAACCGCGTTTCGCACTCGCTACGGCCACTACGAATTCGTTGTTATGCATTTTGGTTTAACCAACGCACCTGCGGTTTTCATGGATCTGATGAATCGCGTGTGTAAACCATATCTCGACCGTTTCGTCATCGTGTTCATTGACGATGTCTTGATCTATTCCAAGTCGAAAGTCGAACACGCGCAGCATCTACGTTTGGTTCTCGAACTACTCCAGGGGAATCGACTCTATGCCAAGTTCTCCAAGTGTGAATTTTGGCTGGAGGAAGTTCAGTTTCTGGGTCACATCGTAAATAGTCAAGGTATTCACGTCAATCCCGCGAAGATTGAAGCCGTTAAGAGTTGGATTACTCCTAAGAACCCGTCTGAGGTCCGTTCTTTTCTCGGACTAGCGGGCTATTATCGACGATTTATCGAAGGATTCTCAAAGATCGCTATGCCACTTACCGCTCTCACACATAAAGACAATCCTTTTGTTTGGGGAACTGAACAAGAGACTGCCTTCCAAACGCTCAAGCACATGCTTTGCAATGCTCCTGTTCTCACATTGCCCAACGGAAACGACGATTTCATTGTCTATTGTGATGCTTCCAACCTTGGTCTCGGTTGTGTTCTTATGCAGCGGGACAAGGTTATAGCTTACACATCTCGTCAGCTCAAAATTCATGAGAAGAACTATACAACCCATGATCTCGAGCTAGGTGCTGTTGTTTTTGCGTTAAAGATTTGGCGACACTACCTGTATGGTACAAAAGTGTACGATCTTCACCGATCATAGGAGCCTACAACATATCTTTAATCAGAAAGAACTTAATATGCGTTAACGCCGAGGGGTAGAACTTCTCAACGATTACGAATGTGAGATTCGTTATCACCCAGGCAAAGCAAATGTCGTTGCCGACGCTCTCAGCAGACGGAGTTATTTGCTCAGCATTCACAATGTCCAAGCCCAATACGACCTCGAAACCCTCATCCGCGAAGCACAGCATGCCTGTTTTAATGAACGCACTCTGAAGAAGGAACGAATCTATCACGATGGAGCTCAACTAGTGAACAAGCCGAATGGGATATTCCACTTTCTGGACCGAATTTGGATCCCTAAACGGACCGATTTGCGAAAGATTCTGATGGACGAAGCCCATAGATCCCGGTATTCTATTCATCTCGGTGCCGACAAAATGTACCAGGACCTTCGCTACAAGTACTGGTGGCCGGGCATGAAAAGGGATATTGCCCTCTACGTTGGAAATTCCTGACCGGTGCAAGAGTCAAAGCTGAACACCAAAGACCCTCTGGCTTACTCGAACAACCGCCTATCCCTATGTGGAAGTGGGAGAGTATAGCTATGGACTTCATAACAAAGCTTCCGCACACGTCATCAGGTCACGACAACATCTGGGTTGTTGTTGACCGTTTGACCAAATCTGCTCACTTTTTGCCAATACGGGAAGACTACGAGGTAGAAAGATTAGCCCGAATCTACACCAACGAGATCATTTGTAATCATGGGATGCCTCGCGACATCATCTCTGACCGTGATGCTCGGTTTACCTCACGACTATGGGAAACGTTTCAAACGGCTCTCGGTACATCGCTTAATCTAAGTACCGCTTTCCACCCTCAAACCGACGGTCAGACTGAAAGAACGATTCGTACTCTTGAAGACATGCTCCGATCGTGTGTCATAGACTTCAGTGGTGTTGGATCTGAGTTTGATTATGATTGTATTTTTCGTTTGATTTAGAATGAAGATGAATGAGTTGTGCAGCGGAATTAAGATGGAAACAAACTTTGCATACAATCAAACGAGAGTATTGCTTTTATCAAACACTTTTCATAGAGAACCAAAAGATTAAATTTGATTTCAACAACGATTACAATGCAATGTTTAATACAAACTCCCCCTCGGCCAGAGCTCAGTGTTTGTTCATGCAGAGAAGACGGTTTTGCAAAGAGCTAATAGAACAGTACAGAGCACTGTTCTATTTATAGGCACTAGCAAACCACTGAGCATCTAAGCTGACGTCACCATGAAAGTGACATCTAACCTCCTAACAAACTCTAACCTCTGATCAATACAAACACTGCTATGCTAACTACTGCTATTACATTACATTACATAAAACCAGAATAAACAGCTACTGCATCCCTCCACTGCTGTGAACCCAGCAGTACTTGTCCGGATCAGCAATGCTTGACTCAAGGCAGTAGATTAAATCAGCAGAGCTTTAGTCTTTTATCAGGTCTTTACTTGTACAGCAGTTGTGGGTCAGCAGTTTGCACGATCAGTAGATAGGAGGTCAGCAGATGTTGAAATCACTATCAAGGGGAGAGACTTGTATGTAACATCTGCTTATTCTGGATCCACTGCTCTGATCTAGTTTTGGCTTTAATTATCTGTTCCTCTGGTAGGGTTCAATCCCAACAATCTCCTCCTGGAACAGATAATGCCAAAACTCTTCATTATTATGGAACTTTATTGCCTCATCAACAGTTCCCTTATTTGCCCTTTAAGTTGTAGTTCAAAGGTTAAGGCATCTGTATCATCATCATCCCTGCTAAGTGGAAGATCAAGGAGATCCTGCAAATCTTCAAGACTTAGGCCAAGTGCTTGTTCCCTTGATATTTTCTTCACTTCTCCATCAGACCTGAACATAGTCAGTACATGGGTCTGTTTGTCAGTTTCCCACTTTAGTACTTTTGAGCCTGGTGGGTTTCTTAGGAGATTTTTATTTGAAGAGGTATTTGGTGAAGCTGGCCTATTCATGACTGGCTGAGCAGTACTTGCAGATTGTTCCAATTCAAGATCTTCTTTTATCATTAATTTAATGCCCTCTTTCACAACAGCAATTCCAGCATTTAGATCTTGAAGTATGAGATAAGTGGTTTGATTTTATACAGAATTTCATAAGCAGTCTTTTTGTGCCTGGGTTTATTAAAACTCTGTTTTGGACATAGCAAGCAGTGTTTACTGCCTCTGCCCAAAAAGTTAATGGCAAACCTGAATCAGCAAGCATGGTTCTGGCAGCCTCAATCAAAGTTCTGTTCTTTCTTTCAACTACCCCATTTTGCTCTGGTGTTCTAGGGATGCTGTACTGCCTTACAATCCCTTTCTTCACACAGAAGGCATCCAACTCCTTATTTTTAAATTCTGTGCCATTGCACTCCTGAAGACTTTTACTGGAAGGTCAAATTGCTTTTCAACCTGTGTCACAAAGTCTTGAAAAATGCATGCAGTCTCATCTTTTGAGTGTAAAAAGAAAGTCCATGTAAACCTAGAGAAGTCATAAACAATAACCAAACAATATCTTTTCTTCTTGAGACTCATGACTTGAACTGGGCCAAACAAATCCATGTGTAGCATTTGCAAACACTGGGTTATTTTGGACTCTTCAATGGACTTATAGGAACTTTTATGATGTTTTCCTTTTAAACAGGAAATGCAATGTTCAGGACATGAAAACAATTTTTGTGGTAGGCCTCTTACCAAACCATTTTTTGAAATTTCAGTGATTGTCTTAAGATTTGTGTGCCCCAGTCTTCTGTGCCAAAGTTCTGTCTCTTTGTTAGAGGCAGCTGAGAACAGACAGACATCAGCTCTGGGACACTCTTTTGACATATCAACAACATAAACATTGCCACTTCTTTGAGCAACAAGTTTTGTGTGACCAGTTTTTATTATTGCTTCAATCTTTTTGACCATTTCTGGTCCAACAATCCTACAACACTCCTTTGTGAAGAATGACCCATACCCCTTGTCACTCATTTGTGAAACACTCAGGAGGTTGAATTTCAGACTGTCTATCAGATTGACATTTTCAAATTTTACATTTCCAGACTGTACTGTACCAGACCCCAGAACTTTCCCTTTACTATTATTCCCAAAGGATATATCACCCCCTCCATGAATTTTGAACTCTTTGAGTAGGGCTTTACATCCAGTCATGTGCCTGGAGCCTCCACTATCAACATACCAAAGGCTATCTAAACAGGCAGAAGCTCCCCTGGCAGCAGCCATCATGGCACAATCACATTGATGATTTTCTTCATCATCAGCTCTTACTTCCTTCTCACCTGCTCTCTTCTCTTCCTCTTCTTCTTTGTCCTCTTTGGACCAAGGGTCTGTCAGTGGTTCAATCAGGGTTTCTGAATTTTCTTCCAGCAGCAATTCACCAGCAACTGCATTAACAACTGCTTCAGTCACCTCATCCACTGTTTCATCACTTAGCTGTTCACCTTTAGTTTCAATCCCCTCTGGTATTGACTCTAATGCCATCAAACAAAATTCATCATTAGAAGGTTCATCAAAAGCATAGAGTGCAAAATTTTCATCACCAAGCTCATCAGGCATGCTGCTCCAATCAACAAAGCCTTGAGTGAAAAAGCTTTGTTGATCTGGTTGTACCACTGCTGGAGCAGCTGTTTGAGGTGCAACAGGTTGCACTTATGCCTGGGGGACAGGGGTTTGAACATACTGAATCTGTGGAACAGTGGTTTGGACATAATGCACAGGCACAGGGGCAGCAGCATAGTGAGTAGTGTTATAATGAGTTGTAGGGGTATATTGGGTATAGTGCACAATGCTTTGATTTTGTGGTCTAGGGTTTGAGCTGGGATGAGTGATTATAGGACCAGTAGTTTGACTCCTGTATTCCCTAGCAAAATGACCAAGCCTATTGCACTTGTAACACTTGATTTTTGATTTATCCAATCCCACCCTTAAATTCCCATGTAACCCTGGGAAATTTCTCCATGTTCTTTTGTAGAATTTGCTTGGTCTTACACTAAGCAAAGCCAACTGATGCAAAATGTCCATCTCTTCTAAGTCAGTGGGATCAAAATGTTGCAAATCATTGAGTTTAAAGCACAAATTGTGTGACATCTGGTTTTCACTGTTTGCAGTAAAAGCATAATTTGCAGAGTGAGGATCAGGGTTGTTAAAATTTCCACCAGCAGTTATATCAATAAAGTGATCATAACCCTGATCCTTACCACTGCTACCAGATTCTTCCTGATCAAAAAGAGCTGTGCTACCGAATGAATAATCATCAGTAGTTTTACCAGACTCTTGCAACTTCTTTTTCTGGTTTAACTCCCTTTCATAGGTCAGGAGTCTACCATGAAGTTGGGTCAGGGTCAGATCTTTGAACTCAACAGAGTTTCTAGTCACAAATGCAATTGTGTCCCATTTATCAGGTAGCGATCTAAGAAACCTGCTATTTTGTGTTGATTTTGGGAATTCAACCTTAACAAGGCTTAGCTCACTGATGAGACAACTAAAACGTTCAAACTGTTGGGTCAATGATTCACCCTTAATGTGACAGAAGGTTTCATACTGCTGATTCAGAATTTCCCTATTGTTTTCAATAACTTCTTCGGTTCCCCAAACTGTTCCTTCAATGCATCCCATAGCTCTTTGGCACTGTTACAATGTAACAGTCCAGCATAGATCTCATTGGGTAATGCAGATGCTATGATGCTAAATTATTTGGCATCGAGTTCGAACTTTTGAAAATCAGTTTCAGTATAGTTTTCATATGGTTTTGGTACGAACTTCTTTGGATCCTCAGCACTTGGCACCATAGGAACATGGGGACCAAAAACAACAGACCTCCAACATCCAGTGTTCTGTTGAGCAAGGATGTGACCCATCCTTCTCTCCCAGATGTTGTATTCATTACGTTTAAGCATGGGTGGTTTAAAAAGCGAGCCAATGTTATTCTTATCATCTTGTGATTGTGACGTCATCCGGGTTATTTTACAGGCACTGATTAATCAACTTTAATGGTGATTAAACCTTGCACTGTTTTTCAACAAAAACGAACAAATTATCGATATCAACGATTATGCGCTGAACTATTTATGTCAAAATGATTGTTAAATCAAATTTGACTGTCCAAGCTCTGATACCAATTGTTGGATTTGAGTTTGGTTTTGATTGTATTTTTCGTTTGATTTAGAATGAAGATGAATGAGTTGTGCAGCGGAATTAAGATGGAAACAAACTTTGCATACAATCAAACGAGAGTATTGCTTTTATCAAACACTTTTCACAGAGAACCGAAAGATTGAATTTGATTTCAACAACGATTACAATGCAATGTTTAATACAAACTCCCCCTCAGCCAGAGCTCAGTGTTTGTTCGTGCAGAGAAGACGGTTTTGCAAAGAGCTAATAGAACAGTACAGAGCACTGTTCTATTTATAGGCACTAGCAAACCACTGAGCATCTAAGCTGACGTCACCATGAAAGTGACATCTAACCTCCTAACAAACTCTAACCTCTGATCAATACAAACACTGCTATGCTAACTACTGCTATTACATTACATTACATAAAACCAGAATAAACAGTTGCTGCATCCCTCTACTGCTGTGAACCCAGCAGTACTTGTCCGGATCAGCAGTGCTTGAGTCAAGGCAGTAGATTGAATCAGCAGAGCTTTAGTCTTTTATCAGGTCTTTACTTGAACAGCAGTTGTGGGTCAGCAGTTTGCACGATCAGTAGATAGGAGGTCAGCAGATGTTGAAATCACTATCAAGGGGAGAGACTTGTATGTAACATCTGCTTATTCTAGATCCACTGCTCTGATCTAGTTTTGGCTTTAATTATCTGTTCCTCTGGTAGGGTTCAATCCCAACAAGTGGTAATTGGGATACATACCTGCCGTTAGTCGAATTCTCGTACAACAACAGTTATCATTCCAGTATACAAATGGCACCATTTGAGGCACTATATGGAAGAAGATGTCGATCGCCTATTGTATGGCACGAGATCGGTCCTTTGTAACTGACCGGTCCCGAGCTATTGCAAGAAACGACAGACAAAATTTTCCAAATTCGAGACAATCTAACGAAAGCTCGGAATCGTCAGAAAAGTTACGCCGATAGACGACGCAAGCCCCTTGAATTTGACGTTAGCGACTACGTACTCCTAAAGGTTTCACCTTGGAAGGGTGTGGTCCGATTCGGCAAGAAAGGAAAGCTCGCGCCTCGATACGTTGGACCCTTTAAGATTCTGGTGAGAATCGGCAAAATGGCTTACAGACTCAAACTATCGGAGGAACTTAGCAACGTTCACCCGACTTTCCACGTCTCAAACCTCAGGAAGTGCCTAGCTGAGCCCGATTTACATGTTCCATTAGAGGATCTGCAAGTGAACGAAACATTACACTTCATGGAAAAGCCTGTTGAGATTAAGGATCGCCAAACCAAGCAGCTCAGACGCTCGCGCATTCCTATTGTGAAAGTCCGATGGGAAGGCAAACGAGGCGCAGAGTTCACTTGGGAACTCGAAAGCGACATGAAGGCGAAGTACCCGCAGTTGTTTGTTATGGCTTCGGACTAATTTCGGGACGAAATTCCCTTAACTAGGGGAGGCTGTAACACCCCGTGTTTCTGAAGTCAAAGTCAAGATTAAAGTCAAAGGAAGACAAGATTGCTAATTGCGATCTGTCTCTTCTAACTCAATTCCTGTTTTGACTTCTTTGACTTGTAATTAGTCTATTTTATTTTCGCTTTAGTTGTATTACGTGGAGTAAGTGTCAATAATCACATCAATCGACGTGTGTTATCCGCCATTTAATCGACGTACGACCGTAAACTATAAGAAGTAACAATGCGATAAAGTCAACTAAACGCTAATCAATCTAGCTTAATCAACATCGAATCGCAATCGTACTCGCAACTCGAATTACACATTTTGATTAATTGATATACGTGTGTGTGTACCTTATGTGTTACTTGTGCATGTTTAAATTATGTTATGTGTGGTAATCAATCGAATCGCAATCGAAATGGTACGATAATTAGTGGAGAAGGGATAGTGTAAGATATGAGTAGTTGGGATTAAAAGTAATTTGACTAGGAAACCCTATCGCATCGAAACGATCGCAATCGGAATCGAAACAACAAAAATCGTCGCGCAGAACACCCGAACCAAGTGCCATCCGGCCGGATTGCCATCCGACCGGGCTGCCACTTGATAGTGGTGCCAGGTTGCCATCCGACCGAGATGACATCGGACCGGACAGTCATCCGGGCGAGATGCCATCCGACCGACCTGCCCCTTTCCATTTTGGGAATCCTATAAATACCCCATGTCACTCTCATAGTTACCACTTTTGGCAACAGACGTCCGAACAGCCCGTGCACCTTACCTTTTCTTCGATTTCTCCCAATTCCGGTAAGACCTCGTCCTAAATCTTATACTTCCTTAATCTATATGCACTCCTACACCTTTCTATCTTTTGAATCTTAACTTTTAACCGTGAAATCACTAGATTTGAGGTGTTCTAGGATGACGTCATCATGGTGTTCTTATAAACTTCATGTTTTGGCCTCAACCCACCAAGAACAACTTAGATCTAACTGATTTCCACACAAGTAAACAAAGATCTTGCATAGATCTAAACACATTCAGGGTGAAAAAGGATTGAAAGATGGTTTCTAACTTTCTTTCAACTCTTTTACACTCAATGCACTCAAAACCGATAGAATCGGACCTTGTTCTAGTCTT
>JARYGA010046526.1:0-104257 GCA_030545235.1 Helianthus tuberosus
CGATGCATTTGTTTCTTGGCACTTGTATGAGGTAAGCAAAATGTGCGGGTCAAGACAATTAAAATTTAAGGCAGGTCGGATTGGCTTGTCCTGCAAAACAAAACAAAGCAAAACATTTCTGGCTGATTCTTTTAAAAGTTACAGTAAAGTACACGGATGGTCCCTGTGCTTAACCAAAATTTTGGATTTGGTTCCTAGCTTTTTAAAAGTACACGGATGGTCCCTATGGTTTGCACTTTGTAACACATTTAGCCCCAGGTAACAAATCTAAAGATCTCAGCATGTCCAAGTTAGGGACTAAATACATTACAAAGTGCAAACCACATGGACCATCTATGTACTTTTGTCAAAAGTTGGGACTAAATGCGTTACAAAGTGCAAACCATAGGGACCATCCGTGTACTTTTAAGAAGATAGGGACCAAATCCAAAATTCTGGTCAACCACAAGGACCACCCGTGTACTTTACTCTAAAAGTTATATGTCTCATTTAAGCTATAATTTGCATAAAATGATCAAACTATTATTAAGATAATGGATCAACTTTTTTAGAAATAGTTTTTTTCTCACATACAGATTAATCTTAATATTGATCAGGTTCTCAACCGTCTACCAGACCCCGATACTCATACAAATGAGGGGGTGGAAGCCGTGGCACCCTCATCAGTTTCTTGAAGCAGAAGCAACATATTGGTAAATGTGAGTCATTAGCAAGTCCCCTGGCCTGGAATCAAAACTGTAATCTGTGTTCATCCGTTGGACTTATTTTTTTCTCATTAAATTATATGGGGAACGTTTTGTTACCTATTTAAGAAAACATTTTTATATTTTAAATTATGTTATACTTTTAGCCATTTTTATTTAGTTACCCATACCCATGGGTAATAAGACCAACTTCTTGTGTAAATTATTTTCGAGTTACCGGAGGTGAGAAAAATGGTGTGATTTAGCTAATCGTTAAGAGTTAAAACAAATAGTTTTTTGTAGGGGTGAGCAGAAAAAAACGTTTTAAGTGATTAACATAACCATCACCGGAAAAACCAAAAAAATCAAATCAAATAATCAAAGAAAATGAAAAAAAGTTGAGTTTTGATTCTTTTGATAAGTAACTTGTATGGTTCGATTTCTGCTAAATGCATATTATAAGATTGTACAAAAATATGTTGCCACTTGCGTTTCGCATTTTTCCTTTTGTATAACCTTTTTTTCTTCAAATTTTACCCATTTTATACAGTACAGCACCAATGGGTGGGAAACTTGGAAATTGGAATTAATGCAATAAAGTTTGTTCTTTTTTCCTTTTAGGCAATGCATGAAAATAGTTAAATTTTAATGATATGCTTCTATAGCCATGTCACTTGCTAGTTATGTGCATTGGAGACATTACATGACAATGATCACGTATGCACTTTAACTTGTGACCCCTCTTCAAATGCTTGCTTAAGTGTAATTGTTGCGTTTCATCTTTTCATCATGTACTATTGATAAAATGTGCGCTTTGCCATTTGCCAAGAAATTTAATCCAAATGCAAATCTGACTCGTGTATACCCCTGTAGTATCTGACTAGTATTCCTAGTTGATGCATGAAGAAACCATCTTCATAACTCTTCTAAGCGCACGCCTTGATCCAAGTATATCTGAGCTCTATACAACTACAAGATCAATTTTTGTTTCTAGTTAGTTCGTAAAGTCAACCATGCAAGTGATGTTCTACACCACTATCGGGTTATCAAAAGGTCAGAGCACGACTTCATAAATTTTCATGACACTGGCGGAAAATGGTAGGGTGTATGTCCTATTTGTTGTTAAAAAAGGTTGATTTTTCTTACTAAAATTTACGGTGTGTCTCCAAGGTTCACTGATCTTGTTACAATTTCACTATGCTAACATAACAATATAGTTGGGAATGGTGGCAAAACTCCTATGTTGTTAATGGTGTTTTACCTTATCCTTTTACTAGATGTTTTTTTTTTAATCAAGCCACCGATATTAACAACACATGTAACATTGTAAGGATATAATGTTTGTTTGTAATATGTTTCTACCCAATGGTGTGTGAGAATAACCAAAATAATCACATTAGTAAGAGTTTATATCTTGTCAAAATAAACAGATTTAATCACAATTATGTTTATGCTTAATTGTTGGTTCATGAAGGAAAGGTGAAACAACTATGTGTCACGTTAAATGTGGAGTATGGATAAATAATATGTGGAAAACGTATTAGTTTCATAACCTTTTTTAACCTATATTATTGGTATAATTTGTATGGTGGGCTGATTGCTTATGCAGTTATGCACGGCCACAGGCGACGGGTTTTATGGGGCTGGATCTATTAGTCTTAATAAAAAAGTGTACTGAAAGACCAGAACTTTGGTAGATGTGGCTTGTTTTATTTAAGAAATTAGAGTGCGCTAACAAGTATGGCCCAAACAAAACTTTACAAGTAAATTGCTATTGGTTTTATAAACTATTACTCAGGAACATTTAAAATAGGTTTTATCACATTTTGGAAAAGAATACATTTGTTTAACCTGTATTTTATCCAAAAACATATGAAAATGTGTCAAATTTTATGTTGAGCACATTCTAAATATTTTTGAAATGCTAAAATATTTTAAATAGTTTGGCTATACTTCACATTAATAAATAATATTTTAGTTAAACATATTTAAGTATTCTCTTAGTGTTTAATAATATTTTAGTAAAACATATTTAAGTATTCTCTTAGTGTTTTGATATTTTTACTTTAACATTAAATATTTAATAGTATTGTTGTGTAATCATCACTTACCCCAACAACACTTTTAACACTTGGTCCGATCATAACTTTTTTTTTAATCACAAAGTTTAAAAATGATGTGTTATAAAGTTTTGAACATCTGGTTGTGACATGATTATTTTTATCTGCATTTCGATGGAAATTTTATTCATAACTGAAAAGGTATGGTCCTAAACTGTGCGCGAACACACACCAACAGGACCACACCGCTCCATACAAACGGTTGTAGCACACAAGACGGTCTAGAAGGTTCTGTAAGAGTACAACTGGTGAGAGAATAAATGCTCCTAGCACACAAGAAAGGACGACAAGTGGCACCAATCATAGGAAGTTAATGCCTGCCGCAAGATCCTCACGGGATAAGAAGGAGCAGACCGACAACAAGTACAAAAGGACGATGACCTGGAGCAAATGTCCATACGCCATGTCACCTCTAGTACAAACTAGGCCTGGTCATGTCAGAGAAGACAAAATGGATATTCCTCCTGATCGGACAGCTGGCGAATATCTTGCTGGCATCCCTTCTCCTTCACAAATCTCCGACTATAAATAGAAGGCTCAACCTCCAGGTTTAAGGATCCGATTTCTTACTCTATACACACACACTTATATCCTCAAAACAAGTACTTATTCTCACGCCGGAAGGTGGTTACAAGGAGAACCCCCATTTCCTCCTCCTTGTAACGAATTCACCGGTGTTGTTCGTTTTGCAGGATTGCTAGGAAGAATCTAGTCATTTCTCGAGTGGAGAAAGGAGATTGAACCGACATACACGAGACAGTCAAGCTGAGTAGCCCAATGTTACTTAGTGTTTCTTCATTGGCGCCCATCGCAATTTTTTCAACATTTTTTCATCTCTTTTCTTTTCACAAAATAGTTCAATGATTGATCCAAACTCTTCCTTCCCGATTGGCACTGCGGCAGACAACACTCACGTCAAAAACCACCAAAGGGACGAGCAAACCGACAAGGAGTTCAAGGAGGAAGAAGTCACCAACGTCTTTGGTAGTGCTACTCGCACAAACCAACAAATGACCCCTGATATCCAGCCTATAGGTACAACCAACATTGTTTTCCCTTCCTTGCTCGAAGGAGAAACACCAGCATCCTGGTACGTAAACTCTTAAGCACTCCTGAATATGGATTATGTCCAGATGTACGCGCATGCTCAGTTTCCGGTACAGACACCAGTCCGGTAAACACATGGGGCAAAACACCATGCTACACTCGGCACAACGTGTTCAAGCAACTCATCAAGAGTTCAGTTACAAAACCGAGTCACACCAGTAAACACCCTCGCAGGCGACAGTAAGACACATCGGCGAACAACAACACTATCATAGAGATAGTTATCAAAACATAATTAGCACACCTAACACTGGAAATCCCAATGATACCTATCACACTTGACCTAGAAGACGCACTCCAGTGTGCAACCGTCTAGGTCCGCGCAGGATGACAAATTAGTTCGAAGGAATGTCAGACGAGTATGATCCATCGTACCAAGAAGGAGATACCACAAGTGTATTCAGCAGACTTCCACCAGGTCATGAAGCATACAAACCTCGCGCGCACGCAGGGTACAACCAAGCAGCAGAGCATGATTTTAGCTTAAGTTATAGACCAGCCGGCATGGCTGAGAAATCAAAGTTCGTTAAAGAGATCACAATGGCTCCACTAGAGAAAACCAAGCTACCACACAACGTTGGGAAATATCGACTCAGACGACCATATACAAATATTCACAAGTTCAGGAGTTGTAGGAGGATGGTCGCTCCTAGTTTGGTGCCATTTGTTTGTTCAAACTCTCGTAGGCGCAGCACGCGCGTGGTTTGATAGTTTACCAGCTGGAAAGATCAAGTCATGGATGGATTTTCAGGAATATTTCCTAGCGCATTTTAGCCAACAACGCAGATATACCAGAGACCTAACAGATGTTCTAAACATCTGGCTTAAAGACAATGAAGGCATAGAAGACTTCATAACAAGGTATAACAAAGAATGCTTGGAAATAGGCAATGTGGGGGATGAAATCATGCGCGCGCATTTCATGAGAGCTGTCAAGTGCGATGATTTAATCAGAAGGGTATCCAGAAGGAACGATTGTCCGGAAGATTGGGAAACATTCATTGTTGCTGCAAAGATCATTGTGCAGACAGAGAAAAACCTGACCGGTGATGAAGGTCGTCAGTGTACTCATAGTCCGCACGCTAGTTACCAGGAGCCCAACAAGCGTAACAGGAAAGGGCGAAACCCAACATGGAAAGCGTCTAGTTACAGCGAAAAACCTTATTTCTCAAAAGATGCTGCACAACCATCAATCGAATTGGATACAAGAAAGAGGTCACATAAGAAAATAGAGAAAAATAATGGACACCCCTATCCAAAACCCCGTCAGAGGTATAATCAACTGAGAACCACCAGTTTAAGGCCGCGCAACAAATGCGTAACAAAAAAGGGCATGACCCAAATCTTTTTTGTAACTGTCACAAAGATTCTGGCCACTTAACTGATGATTGCATAAGTTTGCGATAGGAAACCGAAAGAGCTTTGAAAAGTTGAAAACTGACACATTTGATAAAGAATGTCAGAAAAGATACGCGCCATATAAACCATAGAGATGAAGGGTCAGATAACAAAAATTTACGCCGTTTAGAAATGTACAAGGTGCAAAGAGGCCCCAAGAGAGGAAAAAAGAATTACAACAAGCAAGTGCAAGACGACACATGGCACGGATAATAGGTCATTTTCCTGTTCTTAGAGGAGGGTCCCGAGAAAAATGATCAGTCGTGATTTTAGGTGTGTTGGGTCATTATCAAACAGATTACATTTTCACTGACCCAGGCAGCCCCGCGGATATTATTTATGAACAGTGCTTTAACCAACTTGAGCTAGAAGACAAGACGTGCTTAGAACCGGTAGACTACCCTTTGACCAGATTCTGCAATAAAGTCGTCTTTCCTCTGGGTCAAATTTCGTTTCTAGTGTTGATGTCTGATGGGAAATGTGACACCCCAGGAAAACCAGGAAACCAACGCAACTTAACTAGCTTCCTCAGTAACCAGGTGCTAAATTTCGGGACGAAATTCTCTTAACAGGGGGAGAATGTGACAACCCTCGTAATTCCATGTAACCGTACAATCTATTAATGTTAATTAAAGTGCTTGACGACTGTGTGGAATTACTTAACTGCTCTCTGATTACTGTGTTATACTTACATGTGTTTGTTAACATACTAGTAGTATACAGAAAAGTTACTAAATAGTCCTGTGTGTTTTCCTAAGTGTTAAGAATTAAAAATGTTACAAAAATATATACATAGGACACTTTACGGATTAATTAAGCACTTTAACGGAACAGTATCGAACCGAACAACCGGACACGACTCGAAACACAAAAATATTGTCAAACACATTGTTCTTATTTTTCTGAGGTAGTTAGGGTCCCCGAACACCCTAACCCACTATATATTGTTTAACACGCTTATAAAGCACTAACTTATCATTTGTTTTCAACCAAGATCATCAACCTTTTAGTTACCACCCAACTAGAACCCCCCCCCCCCCCTCTTCTCACGGTTTCAAGGGTGTACTCCACCCTTGATTTTTCCTTCAATTGTTTATTTTATATGCTATGTACTAGGGAAGCATATTAACTAATGGGCCAAAGCATGTTGGAAGATTTCTTATTTAACCCCTAGTCCACCATTATCTCTCATTCACAAACCCACCAACACAACAACACCCTCTCCCTCTCTCTTGTGTTCGGTAGCCACCATCACACCACCATACCACCACCTTCAAGCTTCCTTCAAGCATTCCATACATACCCAAAGGTGCAAGAGACCCTACAAGTAAGCTTGGTGTGTTCGGAAGCTCAAGGACCTCTCTCGTTCTCTTTTATCCACTTTTACGCCTTGTTTCTCCCCTAGCCTTGAGCTAGTAGTAAGTGCTTAAAAACTTCATCTTGTTCTTATTTTTAGTGGTTAATAGATGATTGAATGGTGAAATATTTAGAAACACTAAAGAACATGAACTAAGTCTTGAACAAAAAGGGTAAAGAGTGGATAAAGAGAAGATATATGGTTAAATCATGTTGTTCTTGTGTTGTTTGGTGTATGATGATTATGTACTGATATGAGGGACTTATAATCTGCTGTAAGTATTGTTGATTATCGCTAAACATGTTAACGGAATCAATCGAACGCGCTCTAGAGGGTTAAAGACTGAAAACAGAAAGCTGTTTAGCGATTATAGCCAACTTCAGTTGGCTGTAACAGGACCGTAACTTAACGAAAAATGTATTTTCTGAAGTCTAGATTTATGTATTATGAAATACGGTTCTAATGGCACTAGAATCATAATTTTTGGACTCCGTTTACTATTTTTAAAGTGTCATTTTGTAACAGCAGCTAGAGCTGCATTTTTACGGCTGAAAATATGCGTTCTGATTTCTGTCATAACTTGAGTTCTGTGTAGAGTTAGATCGTGAAATTTGTACTGTAGATGACCACCGATGTATTTGTAATTCTCTCACTGGAATTTCGTAAATCGGACTCTCGATGAATTTTAAATAAATTATTCAGTGGAATGCAATCAAAAAAAGAAGAATCTGATTGCAGTCCGGAAAATGAATTTTTATAAAATATTGGTGATGAACTGGACCCCGATATTTTTACACAATAATATTTGGATCGTTTAAGACATTCTGTAAAAATTTGGGAATTTTTGGAATAAGTTAACTATTTTATTAAAATGTCCGAAAACAGCCCGGTTTTGAATATTAAAGCTGAAATGTCATAAGTTGTAATTTGCGTATCTAAATGTCGAGTATGTTGTCTGTGAATTATATAACATGTTATATGTCAATAAAAGTGTTATGTGCAATGTCGTATGTTTGTTTATGAGTGAGGAATAGATGGGAAGTTTATATGGGCATGAACCGTTAAAGTGATGCATGTTATGTGATAGATACGTGTAGGAACTTTGTGTTCTATTTGAAACCACTAAATGACTAACTGGTAATCATATTAGGACGTGATTGACCGACCTTGACTGTTAGCTATATTTGAGAATCTAACCGAGCAAACCAAGGTGAGTTCACACACTTTCTAAGGCCTGGGATTCCCGGTGGTTTGGGAATGGGTTAAAGAATTAAAACGGAATCTACATATCCTACTTAGGTAGGATATGTACGGCCATCCTCCTTGGATAGGATGCCAATATTAATCCTGCGTATTCTCTTTGGGAGAACTACGTACGTTCGTCCTCCTTGGGTAAGACAACACCCTTAAAACTTACTAGACAAAACTCTATCATAAGTCCCTCATTTTATATCGACTTAATCGCCGAGGCCGATGGCGAGCGGGTCATTAGTTAATAGCGCTATTAGGTTTAACAAACCTCACACCGTGTCTGTAACACCCTTTTTATGATAATGAATTTACTTAATATATTACATGAGTTTATACTAAAAAGCCAATTTCCAAAATTATTTACGATTAGAAATAGCCAACATTATCATGTTAAGTACAAAATGAAGGTTTAAAGTAACTTCTACTAGTTACTACCGACTAGTTTAAAACCTTAGGACATGGTTATCAATTCATTTACATCAAAATGATTGTCTAAACAAAATTTAGTTAATGCGGAAGCTTCAAAATAAGTGTTCGGTTCTTCTACATTGCTTGACCGCCATCCGGAAGCCCACCATAGTCACCTAAGGTCAAAACCACTAAAAGCATTAGTTTTGGTATTGACATAATACGTGTGAACAAGTTCCAATCATCAAATCAAATAAAGAAAATAAAAATTTTCAACTTTGGTCCTCCCGCGTGTCGCGGCAGGAGACCTTAAATCCGCCGCGACTCGCGACGGCTTCCGCGTGTCGCGGAGTTTTCAATGTAACCCTCCGCGTGGCGCGGGGGAAACCTTTTTCCAGCAAGTGCAGGTTAAAATCCTGCATAAATGCCCAGCTCCGAAAATTCACCATTTTCTAACTTTAAACTATCATAACTTTTTACTCGTTAGTCCGTTTTAATTGATTCTTTTTCCTATGAGTCCGTAATAAAATTACGGACCCGACCATGTAAATTTCCCATTACGGAAACCGAGATACCGACAATCGGTTCACAATTTCCTCATTTCAATTATCCAACCCATTAGTATAAGTGCATAGCACCTCTTTTCCATTCTTAAGACTTATTAGACATAATTACCCAAATTCCCGGGCTCACATACTTGGTGTTTTCGCGCCATTTCATGGCTTTGCGTTCCCTTAGGGCTAAATACTCGTTTCTTCGGAATTCAAGCATTCCGTTTCAAACAACACTTTCATAGAGCTTCTATTGTTTGACCCGATTTCCCGGGTTCTTAGACTTAAATTAATATAACCAATTCAATAGCGTGGTTCAATCCACCACTTAACGAATATGAGACTTTCAAGTCTCTATTCTCATGATTCTTTTAAAAGCATCTTTTGACCCGTTTGGCTATTTAGTGAAAACTATCACTTTGTTAACATGCCAAACTAAATTCCAAATCCTTATTTTGACCCGTTTGATGGTCGAGTGTGCTTCACCACTTTAACGACGCATCAAACGTATTCATTACACTACAACATCATTCTCACAACAAAACTAAGCATGTATACATAATTTAACGGGACCTAAGCCACGTACCTTTAAAGCACACCTTTTCCGCGAGTATCACCTCCGGCGTGTCCACTTGACGTTCCGAATTCCTTGCCTAAAGAGTTCAATTCATAACAAGATTAGAACTCTTTCATAAGCTTAAACGCATTAATTCACAACATATGCAAATCTGCGTTTTTAGCAATCTTTAACGTTTTAACCCTCATTTAGGCGTTTTATCAAACACCTTGCGGGTCAGATTTCTACATGATCTAAACCAAGTTCATAACTTGAAATTATCACTCAAATTAACTTCAATTAGACAATATACACATATTTTAACATCAACAATTTCAGAGATTAGCTCACAATTTCAGTTTACACTAGAACAAGAGTCTTAATCCTAGTGTTTATCGAGTTCTACTAACTTACTAATCACCCACTATAGTGATTTTGATCCTTACAACTAACATGTAAGATTTTGACAAGAAATCATCTAGGGTTTGTCCCTAGACTTCACATTACTTTTAATTTCATGTTTTACAACACATAATCAAGCTCAACCTTCGATTTCAATCACATGCAAGAATTTGAGTTGTATCAAAACAACCTAATTTGACATACCTTATGACCTCCTTGACGAGGAGATCACGATTCTATGCTCAGATTTCGATTACGACATGATTTGAGCCTTCAACTTGAGATTTTAGTAGAATTTAGGGTTGTGAAGGTGTGGGTGTCACCCCCTGTGTTTTCTTGATCGACCAGGAACTCCAAATGGAGTGTTTGGTTCTTATTTTACTAATTATTAGTGATAAAAGTTTCAATTTTGACAACCTAGGCCCCTCCACTCTTATTTAGTTTATATCTTTGGCTTTTAACTCGTTCCTGTGTTACTACAAGACTTCTAACTAACTGGGTTATTTATCCTAGTTAGTTTATCCTTGTTTATTATACACTTTATAATTCTAGTATAAAGTTTTGAAATTTCGGGATGTTACAGTGTCGTTCGAACGGGCGTGTACTAATGGACTAAGGCAAAGGGTCAATGCTGATAGACATTGACTTAGGGCACAACTTACTTTCGTTAGTAGTCGATATCATACTGTCTAGTAGTTCACATGGGGAAGCCCCCACTAATTATGGATATGGTTTGGGTAATGAAAAGGAACTGGTTAAACATACTTTCAACTACGGGGTAATCCCCACGGCAAATAAGCCAACGAAAGTCAAACCACGTTTTTCAGAAACAACTTAAAACTAAACAACCAAACGTGAACTCACTCAACTTTGTTGTTGACTCGTTGTTACATGCCTTACAGGTCGCTAGATGCTTCTGGAGCTTGCACGAGGAGAAGGTTGTTGTGGAATATGTCCCGTGCTAAATATTTAATCCTTATGAACTTATTAAACCTACGTTTTGTACTTTAAACTTATGAACTATGGACTTATGTTTTGGTTTCACGTTTTATGCTTCCGCTGTTTAAATCTGAACTTTGTTAACCTAAATTCGGTCTACTTCCTTTTGGTCACCAATCGTATTGTGTTTGGTTTTATTTACTTAATTGTGTTGTTCAATATGATTGGTGGCTCGATCCTGGTCATGTCACGCCTCCAAGCGGTGATACCCCGTAGGGTGGATTTTGGGGGTGTGACAGGAAAAACTCAAGGACAAAAGATGTCACATTTATGGTTCTACCCGCTACTTCACGACACGATATCCTTCTCGAAAGAGAATCGTAAGGAGACTTTAGCATGATTTGTTCCGGGCCTCATTCAGCATGTGTGTTGATTATAAATATTTGAACAAAGCATGTCTAAGAGATTGTTATTCAGTGCCTAAAATAGACAGAAAAAAATGACTCCTTTGCAGCATTCAGGTGGAAATGCTTCTTTAACTGTTACAAAGGTTATCACCAAGTGCAAATAGCTTTGGAAGACGAGGACAAGACAACATTACAAACCGAAATAGGACTCTTTTGCTATACAAAGATGTCGTTTGGACTGCACAACGCAGGTGCTACGTACCAGCTGTTGTTGAACAGTATGTTTGGTCACGACGTCAGAAAGCATGTTTAAGTTTAGATGGACGACTTGGTAGTCATGAGCAAAGAAGAAGATTAGATGCTGCAAAATATTGAGAAAACCTTCAACACATTTCGCAAAGCCAACATGAAGCTCAATCCGAGCAAGTGTTCATTTGGCATGGAAGAAGGGAATTTTTTTGGATTCATAGTCACTAAAGAGGGATTCAAAGTTAACCCCGAAAAATACAAGCAATTGAGCGCATGCCATCTCCGTCAACGATAAAAGAAATGCAAACTCTGGCAGGACGACTTGCCGCGCTGAACCGGTTCCTCACTAATCATGCTGCAAAGTCATTCGCATTCATCAATACATTGCGCAACTATGTTAAGAAAAACAAAATTCAATGGACGCAAGAAGCAGAAGCCGCTTTTAGATAAATGAAAGCATGCCTAACACAACTGCCTACCCTCACTGCTCCAAGGAAAAAAGAACCTTTAACGATGTACTTGTCAGCTTCTGATAAAGTAGTAGGGGCAGTTCTCCTAGTTGATATGAATGGCATACAAATTCCTGTTTATTACGTTACAAAACACTCAATGACCCGGAAACCCGATACTTAAAGATGGAAAAGTTGGTCCTAGCTCTCGTTCATGCATTTAGGCGGTTGCGCAGATATTTCTCTGGCCATGCTATCAACGTCCTCACTAACTACCACATCGGCCACATCCTGGCAAAGCTAGAAATATCAGACAAACTGGCTAAGTGGGCCATCGAACTAGGAGGACATAATCTGGTTTACAAACCTAGACTAGCAATTAAAGGGCAAGTACTCGCGAATTTTATCACAGAGGTTCCCATCGAGAGTCAAAGAATGTGAAGCAGTAGAGAAATCTTGTAACACCCCGAAAACGAGTTTGGTAATCAAATCCCGTAAATACTAAAAGACGGGTAAAATACCGTTAGTGGTAAAAGTAACCCGGTAAATATTAGGATTTAAATAGATAAACCTAATATTTAATAAAACGTGAATAAATGCTTCTAAGGAAAATAAAGTTTATAAAAGGCCCGAGTTAACGGGACCTAAAATAAACTTAGTCATAAATATTCCCGAACCCGCTAAATTAACTAGGAATATTAAACCTAGTTAATAAGTGGGAATATTGTTGAAAATAATTAGGTTGTGACCTAATTAATAACTAACCAAACACGAGGGACCAAAGCCGGGTATCTTGCAAATGGAATTATAAACTTAAAAACAAAACACAACACACACACTCTTGTGTGTGTGCGTGCGTGCGTGCGTGAGATGATCAGGAGACAAGCTCCATGGGAGCTAACCCTAAAACTCAACAAAACCTTCAAATTGGAGGATCAACCGAAGGCCAAATCCAGATTTGAATACATAGAAACGATCACCAAGTCAAGGGGATCGTAAGGTATGTCGAATTTCTAACATTCATGAAGTTGTGAAAATTAGTTAACTTTGCATGATGCGATCTATGCATGAATCGTAGAGGCTATGGCCGAATTTATGAAGTATGATTGCTTAGGAACAAACCCTAAGTAGAAAATTGAAGTAAAATTGCTATGATTTGAGTAATTTGATGATTTACCACTTTTAGACAAGTGGGTTTTGATTATGTAGTGAAGATGATGATATACACATGTTTAAAATCATCATAGTTGATAGTAGAAACAAGATACTTAAACAATTTACAAGTTTGAGTGTTGATCATACATGACTTGAAATGGGTTTTTATAATATGATGATGTTAGTGCCTAATTTGTGATTAGAATCATCATATTAGATAGTAAAGATATAGTACTTGAACAATTTAGGTGTTTGGGTACATGAATCATAATTACCATGAATTGGGTTTTTTATGAAAAGATGGAATTATGAAAGAAACGCGTAATTAGCTAACTTGACTAATTACATAAGATATGGGATAAAACGATTTCTAATTATAATATTGATTTGCCTTGATTGTGCATATTATATGATTAAAGGTAGTTGATTTTAGAAAGTCAAACTAACCAATGATGAAGTAGAATAGAAGTTTCGACATAAAATCCGTAAGATGAAATAGTCATAATAATGATGACTAATCTAACCATCTTACGAATTATGATGATAGTTTGACTCTTGACAAGCTAGATGGAGGCTTGGGAAAGAAGCGGGTCAAACGGATCGGGTACGCAAAAAGAGCAATAACCGGATGCAAGGTAAGTGAAACTTACACCATTTTATAGAATTCTTATTTATTCTATAAGTTTTAAACTCGATAAAAACAATATTGGAAAATATGGATTTCCGACGCAAATGATACGAGTCGGGACATACACAAAATTGATAAAAACCATGATGAATGGTAAATATGGGTAAATGGTAATATAGCCGTAAATGACAAGCATACAATGAATCTTGAGATGTTACCGTATGGGGTAACTCATAATAAGGATAGGGATAAAATGGTAATTTAGTCGGGTGGCGATAAATATAAGTAAAAGTTATAAGATACCCTATGGCGTAAGCCGAAATGGGTTAAATAACGAGATGGCATATATATATATATACCATTCTAAACTCAAATGCAAAATGTTTGGTCGTTTAGACCAAACGGGTCAAAGGGTGACTTTTAGTGCCAGTTGACAAATGACGACTAATAAGTACGTGTCAAGTCTTATGCTTACAGGATAATAATGGTTTATGGATTAAAGCGCTACGAATTAGCATATTATAGAGGCAAGGTATCGAAACGGGTCAATAAGTTGACCCGAGCCAGGTATGTGTAAATATGGTTGTGGATAACGTACTTCATGGCCAAATATGTAGCAAAAGCCCTTCATAGTAAGTGAGGGGCTAATGTTGACTAAAACGCCCTTGAAGGGTAAATTGGGCAAACGACCCATAGGGGTTGTTTAGGAACTTGCATTAAGATTATGGAATCATTAAATATGAATAAAAGTTATAGGAATATACATTTGTGGGTCAAATGCACAAAAATGGTCATTTGCGTAAAATGACCAACCGATGGGTAAATGTGGGATAATAGGTTAGTTATGCTAAATCCACCACAAAAATAGTTGTGGTGGAACATAAGCATATATTTAGATGTGGCATTGCGAAGTATTGAAAAGAAAGGAGCTAGTTTTGGACCAAATGCATAAAAGATATCCTAAACGGGTCAAATGAATTACGCGTGTAACTTGGGTGTTTGCCACGTAATTCACAAAACTTATGAATCCAAGATAGATATTTTTAGTTAAATACATTGGTCTATGATTTATGATTAACTAGAAACAAGTTTGGAGGTCCTAAATACCAACGGGTCAAAATGTGGATTTTTAATAATAAGCCGAATGCTAAAAAATTTAGGGTTTTATTAGTTTGAATGTTGTATTTAAACTCCATGAGATGGAGAATCAAATTACGATCATGTAGGAAGAAACAGGAGGTCAAACGGATATGCGGATTGAAAGATACGGAAGTTTTCGTTTCAAAAACGGCAAAAAAAATGGAAAGGTCTGATACAGGGACCACCGTAACTTACGGTACCCACCGTAAGTTACGGTGGGGCTGAGATCTTTACGATAGTTACCTCCTGCCTTACGGTGGGGGTATTTTTAAAACAAAGGCCACCGTAGCTTACGGTGGCTAAGCTACGGTGGAGGCCAGTTTGAAGTCCTTGTTTTTGGGATCAAGAGATTAATGTTGGGGATTTCCTTCCATTATCATTTATCTTGTCTTGTACCGTTATTTAAACTATCAATACTAACATTTAAGCTGGTATTGATCATAGGTGAATGTCGAGAGTCCCGGATGAAGATCAAGCGTCGAGCAAGAATCGAACACACGTTAAATGAAGCTTCCGCAAGTTGTTTCGTCGTTATTCTAAAACGATGAATTAAATTACATTATGCTGTTTTGCTTTCAAGTTTAGAAAAGTTTTAATAAACCCGTATTTGAGCATGAATGTTTAAATATAAATACTCAGTAATTTGTGACTATTTACGGAAATCGCTAAATAAAATTATGGTTGTTACAAATCTGAGCAAACAGTGACAGATGAAGTCCGATTTTTGTATAGTGACGGTGCATCCAACGATGATAAAGCAGTAGCATGTCTGCGGTTAGTAAGCCTAGACAAACACGAGTTCACATACGCCATATGCCTCGAGTTCAAAAACACCAACAACGAGGCAGAATATGAAGCTTTCTTAGCTCGCCTGCGTTTGGCGATCAAAATGGGAGTCAAGAATCTCGAAGTGCATGTTGACTCTTTGTTAGTTGCGGGCCAGATAAACTACCTATACGATGCAAAGGGAGAAGTTATGGCACTATACCTGGAACAAGCTAAGTTTTTGATCCAGCAGTTCCAATCGTTCAAAATCACTCACAACAATAGGAGTGATAACAAACCAGCAGATGCACTTAGTAAGCTTGTTTCAACAAGTTTTCAGCATCTGGCCAAAGACGTGCACATTGAGGTATCGAAAAATCCATCAGTCCTATTAAGGCAAGTAAACGTCATACAAATGGGTTCCTCATAATGGATGCCACTAATCATCATGTACCTTCAATTTGCATATTACAGAAAAACAAAGCAGAGGCTAGGAAAGTTCAGCACAAGGCCTTACATTATCAGATGTCCAATGGTATCTTATACTGACGCTCATACTTGGGACCCTTATTGTGATGCGTAGACCCGGAAGATACAAGTTATCTCATCAAAACATGAGGGCATCTGCGGAATCCATGCAGGCCCGCACATGGTAGTGGCGAAGGTAATGAATGCGGGATATTACTGGCTAGAAAATGCATTTAGATGCAGTGAAAATTCTGAGGAAATGTGATGCGTACCAACGCCATGCACCAAAGACATTACGCCCCAAGAATGCATTAGTTCCAGTCACGACTGCTTGGCCTTTCCAATAGTGGGGGATTGATATGGTTGGCCCATTCCCCGACGGCCCCGACGCAATCAAATTTATAATAGTCGCAGTAAACTATTTTACCAAGTGGGTGGAAGCCAAGGCTTTAGCTTCTACGACGGTGATGGTGGTACGAAAGTTTATCTAGGAGTATATCATATGTAGAGTCGGCATGCCCCTGCGCGTAGTCACTGACAATGGTACAAACTTCGTAGCAGCAGATTTGCAACACTGGTTTAAAGAGCTGCACATAAGCACGTCTTCTCATCGATGGAACATCCTCAAGGCAATGGCCAAGTCGAAAATGTAAACAAGAACATTGTTTACGGAATTAAAGCGTGACTAGGAACATAAAGGATGAGTCGGCTAGACAAGCTACCTAGTATCTTATGGGCTCACAGAACTATGCACAAAACCAGTCATGGGTAAACCCACTTTAGTTTGGTATACGGATTAGAAGCAGTCATTCCGGCAGAAATTGGTCTTCCATCCCCATGAATGCCTTCCATCAACACCGTCGACAACGAGGTTGAACGTCGTATCGAATTGGATCTCTTAGAAGAAAGGAGAGAGATGACAACCAATCAATGAGACCAAATACAAGTCAAAGTTGGAAAAGTATTATAACTGCAACGTCTGTATATGCACCTTCAATCCTGGAGATTATGTCTTCAGGGACAACGAGGGCTCCAACACAGAGCACCCAGGCAAGATTGCCCCCAAATGGGAAGGACCCTATGCCATCGATAAGGTCCTTGGAAAAAGGCGCGTAGGAGCTGCGTACCTTGAATGACAAGATGGTCCCCTGGACTTGGAATGCCCAGTAATTAAGAAAGTGTTACATGTAATTCACAACTATGTTTGTACGTACAACCCAGGGACCAACACATTATATTAATACAATAAGTGTTGTCTAAGTTACCTTTCGCATTACTTTTATGAATTTTATTTACAAATGCATATACCACTTTGGGTACACATAAAAACATCTTTGGCTTACAACGACGGTACAAGGATTATGGATCCCCAAGGCTCGTCACGATCAAGTGCACAACCGACTCCACCTCATTCACTTACCCGCCTTAGCCAATATTTATTCGTGTTACATATACAAAGCAGTTTACATATGCACAAATTGTAAAACAAGTAAAAATTCAAATAAACGGGCCAAGGCCAAATAGATTAAAGAGTAAATTACAAAAATCGTCCTTTATGTATGTCAGTTATTGCAAAAACTGTGTTCTTTGTATTCAATAATTAAAGAAAACGTACTCTATGTTTACAAACCCTTACACATTATGTCCTTTAGCCTTAACTCAGTTAATTTTCATGGTTAAGTCTGACCAATTGGACCCCACATGAGGGTATCTTGGTCATTTTACCCTAAAGCCCCAGTCATATGCACCACCCATTCTGATTTAGTGTTTGTGCTCTGTTGAGTTAGGTGATTGCAGAAAACCTTTCTGAAGAAGAGATTATTGGGTTGAAATGTTCAAATCAATAGACATTGATAATAGTGGTACCATAACTTACGAAGAATTGAAAGCGGGTCTTCCCAAACTCGGTACCAAGCTTTCCGAGACAGGAGTTAGGTAATTGATGGAAGCGGTACTCTCCAATTTCAAGTAATACATACAACGATTACCCCTTCATCGTCAACCAACCTAACCACCACTACTTCCACCACCACCACGAGACCAGCACGCTTCCGACTCATATCAGCACGCAATCAGCACGCCTCCAGATCTTGGAAACCCTAACCACCGTGACCAACACGCGACCAACTGATGTATTGTAAAATACATCCTTTATTCGTGTATAGTTTGTATAATTTTCCGTTAGATTTAGTTTAGGTTTCGTTAGAATTTGCATACTATTGATCCAATTGCGTTTTGCAGGTCTTTGTGGTTAAAACGGCTGCAAATTGCATTAAACGAGTGAAAATACGAATAAGTCAAGACCTGGAACGTGTTGGGGAGCTCGAGTGCTGAAACAGAATTAAAAACACGGGAAAATAGCTCTCTGGCGGGCCGCGATTCATGAAAGGGAGTCTTTCGCGCTAGGCAAGAGACTAAAAGTGTTGAAGTTGATTGGGAATGCGCTGGCGGCCCGCGACCTACTCACACGTCTTAGTCGTGGGGCACCAGAGACTGATGCTGGCAGATTTCTTCGAATTGAAGTATGGTTTGAATTGGAAATCATATATAATCATCATTAACTTCAATTAAACCCCAACTTACGAATTAGCAAGACTTTAGGCGATCTTGGAGCTGCATTAGGAGCGTTTTTGAGTAACCGAAGCTGTCGGTTGAAGGTCGAAAGTCCAGAGAATCATTCGGGTCGTCTCTTTAACATCCGGGTGTTTTCGTTTACGTTTCTTTCTCCTTGACTATGTTTCGTTTGTTTAAAAATACTTTGTCGATGTTTGTTTTAAAGACTATGATCGGCTAGAATTTGTTAACTACCTAGACAAGATGATTGGTTGCTAAAGTTTGGATTTTTATTTTGAATTTATGATATTTATGGATTTATTTATGTATTGTAGGCGATTTGATTATTAGCTAGATGTATATGCATGCTTGATTGTGTTTGAATATTGTTTCTTGCTTTAGATAATTCTTGGTGACGGTCTTTATCACATAATAGAGTTGTGTTAGGTTCTAGATTTTTGTGACTGTCGATATCACATAATAAATCGTGAATCTTTAGGGTTAAATTGGCCAATAAACCTTAAAATCAATATTCGGTAATGTAACGCTCCAAAAAATGATAACACAATAAAATAAGTAAGGATAAATAATAAACTTAACATAGTCAAAGAATTATGGCAAGATGGTAGTTAAAGGTGGTTTTAAGATTAGAATTGTATGTAGCAATTAAGTGAAGGGGGTAAAATGCAAAAGTGGTTAAACTAAAGTTATTAAAATAAATTAAACCCCAAACACAGTGAAGGTGTCTGGGGAACGATCGATCAAGAACAGGCAGAGGGGGGAGAAACCCTAAACTCAAGAAATCAAACAATTGAAGTCTAAATCACAAGATCCAGTGCATGAGCCCTCTATTTCGAAAATCTAACCCTAGTTAGTGAAGTGGTGAGTTTAATTTTCTGAAATTATGATTTGTTGGAAGAGGGGTTCAATCCAAACTCGATTTCTTGTATCAAATATGGGAAATCTGAGTTAGAATTGCTTTCTAGAACAAGAATCATGTATGATCTTAGGTTTCATGAAAGATTGTAGTGAAAACCCACTTTGTGAAATTGTGTTATGATTAGGAAGATCATAATGATTGTGACGGTATGTTATCTTGATATATGATCTTGTTTGTAATGCTTGAATGTTAGATAAATTGATGTAGGAGGAAATAATTATGAAAATTAGAATAGATATGAATGTTGGGTGATGATGAACTAGTAAAGATTTGCTTTAAAGACTTGTACCTTATACCTTGATTATGATGCCTACCAAGTGTTTGATGAAATGCTTAGGAAACGAATGTATGTGTAATGTTAAAATGGTAGTATGAATTTGGTAGACTAAATAAATGAATGAATGTTGTAATGTAGGCGGGAAGGAAGAAGGTACAAGCACTAGGAAAACGGAAGGCACGCAAGATCGAGGTATGTTCCGTTGCATACGAAACCTTACTTAAATTTGTGATAATCGTGTAAAACAACCTTAGTTTTAATGATTATGGTAATTAGTAAGAAGATAACAAATCTCTTGCGGATTTTGGTTATGTTAACAAAGGTTATAATAAGCTATGTAAATCAACCGGTTCGAGTTGAACAAGTCGAGTAAGAATAAGGTACCATCTGTTTAGAATGGATGGTTATGAATTCAATAACGAATGTAAAAAGTTCAATTCTTCTTACGGATAGAACGAATGAATTTATGATTGCAAGCAATTAACCCGATGTTACCGGGTCGTAAGTGATATGCGTGAATCTCATTATGAGAGTATATGCCAACCCACTTAGTTGGGTAATCGAATGCGTAAGAGAAATGAAAGAACATAAACGAAGGGAATTATTGATGTTATTGTAAGCGAAACAAGCACTATGCTTAACTTTTTAAAGTTTGTTGTGAATGCAAGTTAATCCTCATCTTAGGCGACTTGGAGAATTGGAGCGAGCACGTGTTCTTGATATGTCATGCCAATCGCTTCCGCTAGTTTGCTTTAATGTTTTGTGTCAAATACTTGTCTATTTTGCATAACCTTGTTAGTAGTCATACTTTTCAAAACTCGTTGTTTTGGTTTTAGTAGTATGTTGTTGAACAAATCGTAGTGTTGTATTTAGTTGGATTATGTTTTTAACATGGGTATGCTCGTCTTATGGACGGGTCATGCCCAAATTTTGTTAAAAATTTATATAAATGTTGTTACTATGAAGCCTTTAAATCATCCTTGTAAGTTATTTTATAAAAACGAAAAAGCGGTCCTTACAAGTAGGTATCAAAGCCTAGGTTGAGGGATTCGAGCTCGAATAGTGGTGCTTGAACTCAACCGATGGCTCGTTCGAAAGTGTGCTCGCTCCAAGATCGCCAATGAGGTAACGTTTAAGTTATAAACAAATTGCAAGTGTGTTTATTATGAGTATGATGAAAATAATAAATTAGATATGTGGGGAGGTTAAATGAGAAGTTCAGGAGCTGTAGAGCCGAAACGGAATGGAAAGAAACGAACAAGAATGCTCAAAATCAATCTGCAGCGTTTCTGCTAAACGAAAGCCCGTCGCTGACGGGTTACCCTCCCATCGCCGACGCCACCCCCCGTCCGACGCCTTAACTTCCTGTCGACGGGATAACAAGGACGACACCCTTTTTAAAGGCCCGTCGCCGACGGGCATGTTAGCCGTCGCCGACGGCTTGCACAATTCCATTCCGCTGAAATTTTCAAGTTTTCTTAATTTTAACTAACCGTCCATCCCGAAAGCCGATTCACGGTTCCATTGAGTTCTTATGAGACAAAATAAGCCGTGTAAGGATAGGACAAATTGATAGTAATTGGTTGAGTGTAATGGTATGAAACAAACGACGAACGTATGAAGTGAAGCTCAAAATGTAAGAATGTGAATAAGTAATACGGACTAATGAACTATGATATGTTGAAAGCTTATGATTCGTATTAAATGTAAACATGATATTGTGTATATGGCTGATGCAAGCAACGTTGATGATGATGATACTGCTCGTCAAGAAGCATTTATCAATAAGGTCACAGAAGTGGCAGAAGGGGTTATGCAAGCTAATCTTCCACGTTTAGCTCAAGAAGTAGAAAGTCGGGTGTTGGGAGTTGTGGATGCCATAATGACTAGCAAGATTGAAGAACTGAAAGAACTGATAGAGGGATCTAAAAACAAAAGCAAAGAGCGACGGTGCACATATAAAGACTTTATGGCGTCCAATCCCGCAACGTATGATGGTAAAATCGACCCGATCGCATGCCAAAGATGGATTTTAAATATAGAAGCAGTATTTATTCGAAGTCGTTGTGATAAGGAAGATCAGGTGATGTTCGCTACTGGCCAACTCACTCTTCAGGCGAAGGATTGGTGGGATGTACACAGTAAGGAAATAGGGGAGGATAGACTCCAAGTGATGACTTGGCAAGAATTTAAGGAGCCCTTTATGAGATACCATTGCCCTCAGTCAGCTATTGATAAGATTCAGGAAGACTTCTTGCGACTCCGACAGAAAAACGAGTCAATAAATGAAATATCAAATACTTTCATGGATAAAATGAAGTTCTGTGGGGATTTTGTGAAGACTGAAAGGATGAAGATCAATCGCTTTTACGGGGTATTAAAGGCTGAATTCAGGGAGTTCATCACTCCCTCGAAATGTGAGACCCTTGATGAGCTTATCAATCTGGCACGGGATAGGGAAATTGAAATTAAGAGGCAAGAAGAACGTGGTGAAAAGAGATCAAGTGAAAAAGGTGCTAGTTCGAGTCCGTCTAAAAAGGGGAAGTATCAAGAGCAAGGAAGGAAAGATAAGTCGAAGGGTGGTATCACTCCTTGCAAGACTTGTGGAAAACTTCATACTGGAGAGTGTCTGTTAGGCAAGAAGGGGTGTTACAAATGTGGTAAGGAGGGACATTCATCTTATCAATGTCCAAATAGCCTGAAGACTTGTTTCAATTGTTTCGAAAAGGGGCACGTTAAATTGGAATGCCCTAAACTTCAGCAAGAATCGAAAAAGGAAGATAAGAAGCAAGAGGGTTCTAGAGCTAAAGGGAGGATGTTCCAAATCACATCGGAGGAAGCTAAGGTTCATCCGAATGTAGTTTCAGGTATCTTTTTATTAAACTCTATGCCGATTTATGTATTATTTGATACCGGAGCAACCATGTCGTTTGTTTCGAACGAGATAGCAAATCATCCCTCGTTTAAGGTTGAATTAATGTCAGTTCCTCTAGAAGTAGAAATAGCCGATAGTAAGAACTACTTGTTACGCGAGATTTGTAGAAATTGCAAATTCACTATAGAGGACGAAGAACTCGATATCGACCTTATACCCATGGTTTTGGGAGAATTTAAAATGATAGTGGGAATGGATTGGATGGCCAGACACCATGCGGAGATTAATTGTGAAACCAAAACAATACTCATCCAATCTCCAAGTGGAAAGCGATTAAATATACAAGGCGAAAGAAAGGTGGAATCGAAACTTTGTACCCTCGTTCAAGCCGCTAAGTATACACTTAACGGGGGTAGGGCATACCTAGCTTACGTGGTAGATGCTCAACAAGGTTTCCCGAAGCTTGAAGACGTGGAGATTGTGAATGAATTTCCGGATGTATTTCCGGAGGAATTGCCGGGACTTCCCCCCGAAAGAGAAATAGAGTTTCGCATAGAATTGAATCCGGGCGCGAAGCCGGTTGCGAAGGCTCCCTATAGACTGGCTCCCAACGAGATGCGGGAGTTAATGGCACAATTACAAGATTTGCTAGATAAGGGCTTTATACGTCCGAGTGTGTCACCTTGGGGAGCGCCTGTCTTATTTGTTAAGAAGAAAGACGGGTCGATGCGCATGTGCATTGACTACAGAGAATTAAATAAGCTAACCGTCAAGTACCGCTACCCTTTACCTAGAATTGACGATCTTTTTGATCAATTGCAAGGGGCGAGTTGGTTCTCCAAGATAGATTTGCTTTTGGGGTACCATCAAGTTAGAGTACGGGTAGAAGATATTCCGAAAACTGCGTTCAGAACCCGTTATGGGCATTATGAATCTTTAGTCATGTCCTTCGGATTGACGAATGCGCCGGCTGCGTTTATGGATCTTATGAATCGGGTATGCCGACCCATGTTAGATAAATCTGTAATCGTGTTCATAGATGATATTCTAGTCTATTCGCGAAGCAAGTCCGAACATGCAAGACACTTGCGTGAAGTACTTGAAGTTCTCCGTAAGGAGAAACTTTACGCGAAATTCTCAAAATGTGCCTTTTGGCTCAGAGAGGTGCAGTTTCTGGGTCATGTGATCAATTCGGAGGGTGTCTTAGTAGATCCGTCAAAGATTGATGCCGTAATGAAATGGGTTTCCCCGAAGAACCCGACTGAAATAAGAAGTTTTGTAGGCCTCGCGGGATATTACAGAAGGTTCATACAGGATTTTTCGAAGATAGCTTTACCCTTAACAAAACTGACGAGGAAGAAAGAGAAGTTTGTGTGGGGTAAAGAACAGGAGGAAGCCTTTCGAGTATTAAAAGAGAAATTATCATGTCCCCCGGTCTTGACATTACCGGACGGGACTGAAGACCTGGTGGTCTATTCAGACGCTTCACACCAGGGTTTGGGTTGTGTTTTGATGCAAAGGGGAAGGGTTATCGCATATGCTTCACGACAATTGAAACTGCATGAAGTAAACTACCCAACACACGATTTGGAATTGGCAGCGGTAGTGCTTGCCTTAAAGATTTGGAGGCATTATCTATATGGCGCGAGATGCACAATTTACTCGGATCACAAAAGCCATAAATATTTCTTTGAGCAGAAAGACTTAAATATGAGGCAACGGAGATGGTTAGAACTTATCAAAGATTACGATTGTGATATCCTTTATCACCCGGGAAAAGCGAATGTGGTAGCCGACGCGTTAAGCCGAAAAGAATATCCATCTCCCATTCGAGTAAAATCCATGAAGATGATAGTTACGCCACGATTACTCAAGACGATACGTGATTCCCAAATAAAGTCGCTTGGAGCGGAAGACTTAAAGAAAGAAAGATTAAAAGGTGTAACCGATAAACTAGAAGAAAATTCGACCGGACTCAAGATGAGATTCGGCCGAATTTGGATACCACGATTCTGCGAAGTCAAAACCGCTCTACTCGACGAGGCTCATAAGTCACGATATTCGGTCCATCCCGGGGCTACAAAGATGTATCGGGACTTGAAGGCAAATTATTGGTGGCCGGGCATGAAGCGCGATATTGTTAAGTATGTCGCGAAATGCTTAACATGCTCCCAAGTCAAAGCAGAACATCAAAAGCCATACGGGGAATTACAACCTTTGGAAATTCCGGTATGGAAATGGGAGGAACTAACGATGGATTTGGTAACCAAGCTTCCTAGAACGAAAAAGGGGCATGATACAATATGGGTAATCGTGGACCGACTCACGAAAAGTGCTCATTTTCTACCCATCAAAGAGGCTTACTCTTCCGAGAGAATGGCAGAAATTTATATGAATGAGATCATATCTCGACACGGGGTACCCGTGTCAATCGTCTCGGACCGGGACACCAGATTTACCTCCCGCTACTGGCAAAAGTTTCACGAGAGTGTGGGGACGAGGTTACACATAAGCACCGCCTACAACCCTCAGACTGACGGCCAGTCAGAAAGAACCATTCAAACACTTGTCGATATGTTGAGAGCGTGTGCCTTAGACTTTGGGGGAAATTGGGATGACCATCTACCCCTAGTGGAATTCTCTTATAATAATAGTTACCATAGTGGCATTCAAATGGCTCCTTATGAATTACTATACGGGAGAAAATGTAGAACTCCCGTATGTTGGGGTGAAGTGGGGCAAAGAGAGCTTGCGTCAAGTGATTTAATAGCAGTAACAAATGAAAAGATAAAATTGGTAAGAGCTCAACTGAAAGCAGGCCAGGATCGGCAAAAAGCTTACACAAACAAGAAAAGGCGTCCTATTGAATTTCAAGCCGGAGATTACGTTCTGTTGAAAGTGTCCCCATGGAAGGGTATAATCCGTTTTCGCAAACGGGGCAAATTAGGTCCTCGATATATTGGACCGTTCAAAATCTTGGCTCGAGTTGGAAGGGTTGCATATCGATTAGAATTACCGTCTACTCTAGACGGGACTCACAATACCTTCCACGTATCACAATTGAGGAAGTGTCTTGCGGATGAAACAGCAATTGTGCCTCTCGATGACATCGAATTGGACGAAGGGTTAAACTATGTCGAAAGGCCAATAGCCATTAAAGATGTCAAGGTGAAGAATCTTCGCAACAAATCCGTTAAACAAGTTTTGGTTCAATGGCAACACCGAAAGGGATCGGAACTCACGTGGGAGGCGGAAGATGAAATGAGGAAGCACTATCCTTTTCTTTTTGGTATGTGCACGTTTAAATTTGTTATGTGTCCAGGTTTCGGGGACAAAACCTCTTTTAAGGGGGATAGACTTGTAACGCCCCAAAAAATGATAACATAATAAAATAAGTAAGGATAAATAATAAACTTAACATAGTTAAGGAATTATGGCAAGATGGTAGTTAAAGGTGGTTTTAAGATTAGAATTGTATGTAGCAATTAAGTGAATGGGGTAACTTGAAAAAGTGGTTAAACTAAAGTTATTAAAATAAATTAAACCCCAAACATAGTGAAGGTGTCTGGGGAACGATCGATCAAGAACAGGCAGAGGGGGGAGAAACCCTAAACTCAAGAAATCAAGCAATTGAAGCCTAAATCACAAGATAATCCAGTGCATGAGCCCTCTATTTCGAAAATCTAACCCTAGTTAGTGAAGTGGTGAGTTTAATTTTCTGAAATTATGATTTGTTGGAAGAGGGGTTCAATCCAAACTCGATTTCTTGTATCAAATATGGGAAATCTGAGTTAGAATTGCTTTCTAGAACAAGAATCATGTATGATCTTAGGTTGCATGAAAGATTGTAGTGAAAACCCACTTTGTGAAATTGTGTTATGATTAGGAAGATCATAATAATTGTGACGGTATGTTATCTTGATATATGATCTTGTTTGTAATGCTTGAATGTTAGATAAATTGATGTAGGAGGAAATAATTATGCAAATTAGAATAGATATGAATGTTGGGTGATGATGAACTAGTAAAGATTTGCTTTAAAGACTTGTACCTTATACCTTGATTATGATGCCTACCAAGTGTTTGATGAAATGCTTAGGAAACGAATGTATGTGTAATGTTAAAATGGTAGTATGAATTTGGTAGACTAAATAAATGAATGAATGTTGTAATGTAGGCGTGAAGGAAGAAGGTACAAGCACTAGGAAAACGGAAGGCACGCAAGATCGAGGTATGTTCCATTGCATACGAAACCTTACTTAAATATGTGATAATCGTGTAAAACAACCTTAGTTTTAATGATTATGGTAATTAGTAAGAAGATAACAAATCTCTTGCGGATTTTGTTTTTGTTAACAAAGGTTATAATAAGCTATGTAAATCGACCCGTTCGAGTTGAACAAGTCGAGTAAGAATAAGGTACCATCTGTTTAGAATGGATGGTTATGAATGCAATAACGAATGTAAGAAGTTCAATTCTTCTTATGGATAGAAGGAATGAATTTATGATTGAAAGCAATTAACCCGATGTTACCGGGTCGTAAGTGATATGCGTGAATCTCATTATGAGAGTATATGCCAACCCACTTAGTTGGGTAATCGAATGCGTAAGAGAAATGAAAGAACATAAACGAAGGGAATTATTGATGTTATTGTAAGCGAAACAAGCACTATGATTAACTTTTTAAAGTTTGTTGTGAATGTAGGTAAATCCTCATCTTAGGCGACTTGGAGAATTGGAGCGAGCACGTTCTTGATATGTCATGCCAATCGCTTCCGCTAGTTTGCTTTAATGTTTTGTGTCAAATACTTGTCTATTTTGCATAACCTTGTTAGTAGTCATACTTTTCAAAACTCGTTGTTTTGGTTTTAGTAGTATGTTGTTGAACAAATCGTAGTGTTGTATTTAGTTGGATTATGTTTTTAACAGGGGTATGCTCGTCTTATGGATGGTTCATGCCCAAATTTTGTTAAAAATTTATATAAATGTTGTTACTATGAAGCCTTTAAATCATCCTTGTAAGTTATTTTATAAAAACGAAAAAGCGGTCCTTACAGGTAATCTTATAAAATCAAGTGTTCTACTAACTCTCAAAAGCTGACAGGTGCGAGGTTATTGTTAAGTTTAAACGATTAAACCGTAAGGTGGGTCCTTCTTAGAAAGTTAACCTATTAGCTGTTGTCTAACAAGTCTAGTTAAGAACCCACATTTATCCTTGACTTGAGTCCCAAAACGGAGAGAGTCTTGTAGGGTAGTTTCATAAATTATTAGAGGTCCGGACAAGGAGTCTAACTTATCGGTAATCATAACAGCCTTTAGGGTGCCCTAATGTATTCTTGAGAAGGGTTAGGAAGCTTAGTGGTAACTCGAGAGGTTTAGCATCTTACGATCCCGGTCCATAATAATCAACTTTCAAATAAAATCCATAACTAAAAGCAACCAGGATTCGAGTCTAGGTAGTATTTCCACCGTCTGATTAAAAAAACCCAAAGTAATTTGTTTTAGTTAACGTAGTTAATTAGCTTAATTTAATTGCTTTCTTAGGATTTTTAGAACCCCCCCCCCCCCCAATTAAACAAACAAAATAGTTCAGTCCGTGTCAGTCTAGTCTAAATAGAGTCATTGGCGTAATTCGATAGAGTCTCGTGGGTTCGATATCCGGACTTATAGTAGCTATACTAGAGTCGATCGGTACACTTGCCGGTTAGTAGTTTAGTATGTCTTAGTGAGTCTAGAGTATTACTTAGAGTCTAGAATTAGGTTAATTTATTTAATTTTATTAAACTACTTTTTAGCACATCAAGTTTTTGGCGCCGTTGCCGGGGATTCTTGGCAATTGCGTTGATTACTTTGTTTGGACTTCATCTGATATCATTATGTGCTATTTGTGTGTTTTTGAGTCGTAGGCATCTAAATAGTCCTAGTGTCTTTTATTTTTACTTTAGAGTCTTTGTTAGAGTCGTTTTACTTGTTTATTTTCGGTTTTGTAGTGAATGCCCCATACACGTTCTCAGGGACCACCGAAGCCGCTAATCGACAAGTCTGCCTTCTCGTCTTCTAGTTTAAAGGTTAGTAAGTCTTCTACTTCATCTTCCGCCCCTTCTGACTCCACACTCCAATCTAAACCACCAGCCTTTGACTTCACCCCGAAGTCGTCACCCCACAATTCTCCACCACCCTCCCGTTCCCGTATACCTAGTCCTACACCCAATACTCAAATGGCCAATAGAACCGTTTATGAACAAGCCACCACCGGCTTCACCGGTGCTAATTCACTCATCACCCTTCCTAACATTGCTAATGATAGGTCCTGGCAGATCCCGTCCAATATCATGACGGCCATCACTAATTCGTGCCAATTCCACGGTCGTGATGATGAGGATGCTCCTGCCCACATTAACCGAATCACCCGCCTTTGTAGCACCTTCTCTATTGAGGGTGTTAATCTAGTTGCCAGGTACCTTCAGGTTTTCCCATTTTCTCTCGCTGGCCGCGCAGCCGTCTGGTTTGATTCACAGCCAGCGGGAACTTTCACCACCTGGGCGGGTTTACGAGATGCTTTCTTAGCTAAATATTTCCCACCTTCCAAAGCATCTCGTCTACGCGATCAGATCCATTCATTCCGGATGGAGCCTGATGAGCCTTATCACCTGGCCTGGGAGAGATTCCAAACTCTGATTTCTCGTTGTTCTCAGCATGGTTTGTCGGATTGGGCACTTGTAGAAAAGTTCTACAATGGTCTCACCCTCGAGATCAAAGCCCATTTCGATACTTCTGCTGGAGGGAAACTTATGGGTAAAAAGACAGTTAATGAGTGCAATGATTTGTTTGAGAGTTTCGCCCATTCTGACATGGACTTTAGCACTACCAGCAAGACTTCCATTCCTGTGACTACCTCCTCGACCACTCGAGGGGTGAACTAAGTTGGCTTGGATTCATCGGTAGCTGCTGCTCTAGAGAGGATGGAGAAATATTTTAAACAGGAGTTGAATGAGATTAAGAAAAATGTTGATAGGTGTGAGGTTTGTAGGGGAGGCCATGATACGATAGATTATCCACACTTATACTCGAGCAGGTAGAGTTTATAGCCGGTCAGTCTAGGGGTCCCACGAATCCTTTCAATAATTCTAATTATAACTCCAACTGGCGTGGTAGTGGCAATAATAGTGGTATCCGCTCTTCCAGTAATCCTCCTGGTTTTCCATCTGGTCAATATCAAAATAGGGGGCCCAGTCTATACACTAGTGGAGGTTCAGGTCAGGGAGGTCAGTTTAGTGGTTCAGGGGGTCAATTTGCTAGTGGGGGGTCAAATCAAGAGGGTCAGGCTAGTGGTAAGGGTTCAGAGGGTAGTCTAAGTAGGATTGAAGAGATGTTTGCTCAGTTGATGGTGAGAGATCAGGCTACACATAACACTTTAACTGAATTTGGTAATTTCGCTAAAAATCAAGAGCAAATAAACAAAAATCAAGAGCTTCAGCTTAAAAATCAACAATCCGCACTTTTAGACCTTCAGAGGACAATAGGTAGTTTAGCCAAACAATTACAAGAGAACCCACCTGGTTAGTTTTCAGGAAATACCTACCCAAACCTGGCTAACCATTCAGCTAAGGCTATTACCACCCGTAGTGGAAAGAGTTTAGGGGAGGTAGTAAGAGAGAGTGTTGAGATAGAGGATGAGGAAGAGGTAGATGAGGAGATAGAGATGGAAGCTCCCGGTAAGGTGCAACATAGGCTAGACCCAGCAAGTACCGCATACACCGAGGAGCCTCAAGTAGAAAAGAGTGTTGAAAAACGTCCCATAGGGGTTAGGCCTTCACTGTTAGTTGATCATTCACGCGTTCCTTAACCCGCCCGCCTTAAGCATAAAAAATATGCTAAGGAATATGGGCAATTTTTAGAAATGTTCAAGCAACTAAAAATCAACCTTCCTTTCATCAAAGCCTTACAGTCCATGCCTAAATACGCCAAATTCCTTAAGGACCTTCTCAAATGTAAGGATAGGTTAGGTGAGCTTTCAAACATCCCGTTGACCGGAGGTTGTTCCGCCGTGGTCTTGAATAAGCTACCGGAGAAATTAACCGACCCGTGTACTTTCTCCATTCCATGCTCCTTCGAGGGTGCCGTTACCCCCACTCACGCCTTAGCCGACTTAGGTGCTAGCATCAATTTGATGTCGTTTTCTCTTTATGAGAAGCTAGGGTTAGGAGAGCTTACACCCACGCGTATGTCATTGTCCTTGGCCGACCGATCGGTCAAGTATCCTCGTGGAGTCATAGAGAACTTGCTTGTTAAGGTAGATAAGTTGGTGCTTCCAGTAAAATTCGTGGTTTTAAACATGGAGGCCGATGAGAGAGTCCCAATCATTCTTGGCCGTCCATTCCTTCGAACCGCAAAGGCCATCATTAACGTCTTTGACGGTAAGATTTCACTTCGTGCGGGCGATGAGATAGTTACCTTTGATATAGATAGAGCCATGCAACATCCTAGTGGTAGCGATGATTCTAGTGGTCCATGTCACTCTGTTTACTTCCTAGATTCGTTCATCTCGTGCGTTGATAGGTGCATAGATTTCATTAGTGGGGCCGATCTAGTTAGTGAGGGAGAAGTTGAAGAGGAGTTTGTTGATGAGGGTGAGGAGGTAGATTCGTCTTGGGTTCCCGAGACATTAGAGCTATGTGAGATTAGAGAAGAGAGTGGGAGTAAACCCGTAGATACTCCACCCCTAGAGTTTAAGGTTCTCCCTTCCCACTTAGAGTATGCTTTCTTAGGGGAAAATTCTAGTATGCCCGTCATTATCTCTTCTAGATTGACGGAGGAGGAGAAGAGGAAGTTAGTTGAGGTGCTAAAGGAGCACAAAGAGGCGATAGCTTGGAAGTTGTCCGATATTAAGGGGATTAGCCTCACTTTTTGTACCCACCGTATTCTTATGGAGGATGAATTTAAACCGGTGGTGCAACCTCAAAGGCGCCTAAATCCCAACATGAAAAAGGTTGTTAGAAAAGAAGTGTTGAAGCTTATGGAAGCCGGTTTGATTTACCCCATATCAGATTCCATATGGGTGAGCCCTACTCAAGTTGTCCCTAAGAATGGGGGGATGACTGTTGTCGTGAATGAGAAAAACGAGCTCATCCCTTCTCATACGGTCACCGGTTGGCATGTGTGTATTGACTACCGCAATCTCAATGACGCCACCCGGAAAGACCACTTCCCACTCCCGTTCATCGATCAAATGCTAGAGCGTCTTACGGGGCAACAATTCTATTGTTTCCTCGATGGTTTTTCCGGCTATTTCCAAATCCCTATCGCGCCGGAAGACCAAAAAAAGAAGACATTTACATGTCCATACGACACATATGCGTAGCGACGCATGCCTTTTGGGCTATGTAACGCTTTGGCTACGTTCCAATGGTGCATGATAGCGATCTTTAAAGACATGGTTGAGAGCTCTATGGAGGTTTTTATGGATGACTTCTCGGTTTATGGCGATTCGTTTGACCATTGCTTAGGTAATTTAGGGAGAATGATGAAAAGGTGTGTCGAGATGAAGTTGATGCTTAATTGGGAAAAGTGTCACTTCATGGTTACGGAGGGAATTGTCTTAGGGCATAAGATTTCTAGAGACAGGATAGAGGTAGATAGAGCCAAGATAGATACAATTCGTAGGCTTCCTCCACCGACTAGTGTCAAGTCCATCCGTAGTTTCTTAGGTCATGCTGGCTTTTATAGGCGCTTTATTAAGGATTTCTCTAAAATCACTCGCCCCATGAATCGACTCCTTGAGAAGGATGTCCCATTTGTGTTTGATGAGGAGTGTCTGAAAGCGTTTGATTTCCTTAAAGAGAAACTCGTCAGTGCACCCATTCTAGTATCCCCCGATTGGAGCTTACCCTTTGAGCTCATGCGCGATGATTTGTGTAAAATGCAACATATAAATTACATCAAATAAGGCATAAAACTAACCACTTTTTAGTACTAATGTTGGAAAAAGTGTGTTTTTGTCTTCCTTTTGAATTTACAGGATCAAATGAGCTTAAACGAACAAAAGGAACAAATATACAGCCAAAACCAACATAAATACAAAGAAAAGGAAGAAACGTGGCATGCCCGACCCCTCGACAGCATCTCCCAAAGCAAAAAACAAGAAGAAAGCTGAGCATGGGGCGTGCCCAGCGGACACGGGGGCGTGGCCAGTTGTCTGCAGAAAAGACAAAGCTATAGAAGCTTCTATTCCCGACTCGGGGGCATGCCCGGCTCAACACGGGCCCGTGGTAACGCTAAGATTCGCAGAATCTTGCAAATCTTGATAGTACAGATACGCTTCTGCACACGTGGCCGTGCCCAGTGGACACAGGGGCGTGTGGAGCTAATGCAGACAAATTGTAATTAATGAAGAAAGAGAAAAAGGGTGGACACGGGGCCGTGTCCAGGCTTCTGTGCAGGCTATAAATAGGGGTGCTTGGTTCACTTTAAAGTCATCCCTTGGCAAACCACCTGTCTCACACTTCACCCACACTCCACCACCATCACAACACCCACATCCACCACCATCATCCATCATAGAGTGTGTGTAGTAGTCTCGGGATCCAAGATTGATAGTAAGAGTTCTTGACAATCAAAGGCCATGTTTGCTTTTGTTCTTTACATCACATGGTGAAGACAAGCATTTAGTGTAATACTTTTTTTTTAATCTTTTCGCACTTTTTAATTGGTTTTGTATTAATGACTTTAATAACTAGTTTCTTATGTTGAAGGTGAAACTTCCTCATCATTTGTCCGTGGTGTCTTGGCGTTATTTTACTGTCTATATAAAATAAAAGATTTACACCATTCATATCTCTACGGTCTATATAGAGATATGTTAGCTACCTGGTCGGGGGTTAAGGGAATGGTTTGGTAAGGTTCTTGCCTTGTTCAGTCTATAGATCCTGCAAGGACCTGGGTCAAGCTTACTAGGACCTCCTTCAATACCCACTAGTATTGGATGGCGGGGTGCGAATGGCTTGATCCCCTCATATGTAAACTACTATTAATACATTAACCCGGCTATTTGGGATTGTTTCCCTGCTGACTCAAACCATTTAGCTGAGGGTAACGTCACCTTCAAAAGAGAGGCCTACCACATTACACATTAATAACTTAATTAATTATCTTTCAATATTCCGACCCATTAGGATTGTATCATTGCTGACTCAAACTACTGGGTTGAGGGTAACGTCACCTTCAAAAGAAGGCCTACTACTATAACTAAGATAATCTCTTAAAAAGTGCAAAAGTGCGGAAATCATCAAAGGTTATACTAAAGGTGAGTCGGATCCAAGTGATTCATCTTGTCTATCTGTTTTTATTTTATTTTATTTTTCAACATTTTTAGTTTTTATTTTCATATTTAAAACCTTTTCTAAATTTTTGATTTGATTAGACGTTGAGGATAAACCGGTACTAAAAGCTCTTGTGTCCTTGGACGACCTCGGTATCTTACCAACGCTATACTACGCTTACGATGGGTGCACTTGCCCATATGTGTGTTTAGTGTTAGTAAAATATCGTGTTTTATAAATTTAAAACTTGACTAAAGTGTTTGAAAGGGCTTAAAATATACATAAAAATATATTCACACCGACACACATCAGCGACGCGAGCGACTACGCGGTCGGGGCGGTCTTGGGTCAAAGACGAGAGAATCACTTTCACCCGATCTACTACGCGAGTAAAACCCTCAATGATGCTCAAGAGAATTACACTACGACCGAGAAGGAACTTCTTTCCGTTGTCTTTGCTTTCGATAAGTTCCGATCATAACTTGTGTTTTCCAAGACTAATGTTTTCACCGACGATGCGGCTTTGCGCTATCTTTTCCAAAAGAAAGATGCTAAGCCCCGTCTCATCCGTTGGATTCTACTCCTTTCCGAGTTTGACATAGAGATTAGGGATAAGAAAGGAGCGGAAAATGTTGCGGCGGGTCACCTTTCGCGATTAGAGGATTCGAGTAGGGAAGAGATTCGTGATGAGGCGATAGGAGATAAATTCCCTCACGAGTCTATAGATTTTGTGTCGGCGGAGAAAGAAGGGTTGTCGTGTTTTAGTGACATGGCGAACTATCTTGCTAATGGGTATGTGATGAAGGATATGAATGCCCAACAAAGAAGGAAGTTGATCAGGGATGCGAAGAAGTACATTTGGGATGCTCCTTACTTCTTTAGGATAGGAGTAGATCGCATTCTTAGGAGGTGTTAGCAAGGAAGATGGGTTGGATATTCTTAGGCATGTGCATGAGGGGTTGACGGGAGGTCATCATGGTGCACACACTACCGCACAAAAAGTATTTGATTACGGTTTCTTTTGGCCTACAGTAGTTGAGGATGCGTTAGAATTCGTTAGGACATGTGATGCTTGCCAACATACCGACAATATTTCATCCAAGAATGAGATGCCTCAAAATCCCATTCAAATTCTTGAAATCTTTGACGTTTGGGGCATTGACTTCATGGGACCTTTCCCCTCCTCGAGTGGGAATAGGTACATCCTCATGGCGATAGATTACGTTTCGAAGTTGGTTGAAGCTCAAGCTTTGCCTACAAACGATGCTCGGGTGGTGGTGAAATTCTTGAAGAAGTTGTTTACTCGATTCAGGATACCCAAAGCAATCATTAGTGACTGAGGATCACACTTTTGTAATGCCGTGATGGAGAAGGCATTAGAGCGTTATGGAGTTACTCACTGTTTGTCTACCGCGTATCATCCACAAACGAACGGTCAAGTAGAGAATGCGAATAGGGGAGTGAAGAGAATTTTGGAGAAAACGGTAGGGAAGAGTCATAAAGATTAGTCGGAAAATCTTGATGATGCTTTATGGGCATTTCGTACCGCCTACAAAACGCCTTTAGGGACCACACCGTTCATGATAGTCTATGGAAAATCTTGCCATCTTCCATTTGAATTAGAGCATCGAGCGCTTTGGGCTCTTAAAACCGTCAATCTTGATCTTACGCCCACAGCTAGGAAGAGGTACTTCCAAATCCGTGAGTTAGAAGCCCTTAGAGATGCGGCGTATGAGCATTCTTGGAATGGAATATTAAGGATAAAACGAAAGCGTTGCATGATAGGAGGTTAAAGGAGTTGAAGGATTTCAAAGTTGGTGAAAAGTGCTTCTCTATAATTCAAGGTTCAAATTATTTCCCAGAAAGTTGAAGTCAAAGTGGACGGGGCCTTATGTTGTGATGGAGGTGTTCCCATATGGCGCGATTGAGTTGTTTGGTGAAGTTACGAAAGGATCTTAGAAGGTGAACGGTCATAGATTGAAGCATTATTTAGGTGGCCAGATTGACAAGACCGAGAGGGAGGAAACTCCTCTCGAGGACATTCCAAATACCACCGTTTAGTGTCTTGAGTGATTTCAAGTGTAGAGTTTGTACCGTTTGTATTTTCGTCAATTTTAATTATTTTTCGTAGCTAATGGTTGTTTTCAGTGGTGTTTCGGTCTTTGTTTTTGTGTTTTAAGTCATTTGCAGGTATTCATTACCGGAGATGTACAGGAATTTGCGTGAAAAAAACGAGTTTCCAGGTAAGTTTCAGAGTTAGAAAAATTTTGGAGTTGAATTTTGGGAGTTTTGGTAATACCTAAAAAAATTTCTAAGGCATGAAATTGATCAAATTATGAAACTTACTGTGAAAAAATATTTCTAACGGGGCGCAAGGTCCTTACCTCCATAAGTCGTGGGCCGTTAGAAACCAAAGTCTCCAGAAAATTTTTATAAGGTGGCGGGGCGCGACAGATGTCTTTCTGCAAGTTGCGGCCCGCCAGAAAGCCCATCTGCAGCCGAGAACAATTAAACCCCCAAATTTCATATTTTTTGACCTAATCTTTCTTCTCCCAATCCCCGAAACCCTTCAAGCACCTCCATAAGTCACCGTAAATCCACCATTTTTACCCAAAAATCACACACCACTTCACATACAATCATCATATATCTGATTTCCACCATCATACAACCATTATTCACTATCAAAACGGGACTTTACTTTGGGTATCAAGTTCAACCGGATTTCTTCTAGTTTTTTTCTTGCTTAACTCGAATCTCAGGTATGTTTTTCTTGTAAATTTTGTACTATGAGTCATGTATTTCAGTCATTACTTCGTTTAGTGTTAGTTTTAGGGTTAGGTATTGTGATAGTCGGGTCTCTTGCATTGATTAAGGGTTGTTTGAGGTTTCGGATTGGTGTGGTTTGGGTAGTTCATTATGCTATAGGTTGCAGGAGGCTCGGGTTGGTATGCTATACATGTTTGGGCTACCGTAAGCTAGGGTTTGGCAACTTTGAGTGTGGGGATTCAGTTGGGTAATTTTTGAGATGAAATTCAGATTTCTTACACTGTTTTGACCCGTTTTCACGAAGGCGATTATAAAGTTTTAAACTTTAATTCGGTTAACACTCAATGTGGGTTGGTTTTGGCAGTTGAGATTTAATTGAGGACAACTAAAGTGCCGGGAGGAGGTAGTGTACATTGAGTCGTGTATTTTGAGTCTAGTTTAGTCGGTTTTTGGGTTTACTTGCACGTACAAGTTAATTAGGCTCGCCCGTACTCAATCTCCATTCGGGCGAGTTTCGTTACTACTTAGAAATTGTAAAAAGTAACCCGGTCTTTTTATTTCAACTTTATTTTCAGAATTAAACCGCGAATGAAATGCTATACGGTTATTCTAATTTTTCTTTAAAAAATTTTAAAAAAATCCAAAAAATTAAACAATTAAAAAATACCAAAAATAGTTCGTTGCTAATAATCTGCTTTGCTTTGTCTTGTTAAACTTGAATTGTTTTGTAGAATGTCAGGTGAAGGCTCGTCTAGTCGACCTTGTAGGAAAAGAGGTCCAGCCAGTCGCCCAAGAGAGGGTCCAGTTATACGGGAACCGGCTCAACAGGAACAAGCACGGCCGGTGCAACAACCACAGTATATTAGGGTAGTTGAGTATACGGGACCGGGGGTTCCTCATGGTCAAAGTCAAAGGATTTTGGATAGCCCGTTGTTACAGTTTGAGTTAGATTCGGGGGAATCGCAGAGGTTGGCTACTCTGTACTCGGTAGAGCTGCTACCGTTTAGGAGGATTTACTGGGAGATGCTAGATCGTCTGGGGTCTATGGCTAGGGTTGAGCAGTTGTTAGGACCGAAGTTTAGGAGGGTGTTGGATTGTGATGCGAGGCAGTATAAGGAAACCACTTAAGAGTTCCATTCCACATTTGAATACAAGAAGGGGAACTTTCATGAAAAGGATGCGGTGTTCTTTGCCTTGGATAGGCAGTCGTATGAGATGACTATTCCAGAGTTTGCAGTAGCTACACAATTTTATACACAAGAAGAGGTTCGAACCCCCGAGTTTCTTACTAGTCTGCAAGGGGTGTTTAAGAAGAAGCGTATGTATAGTGTTCAAGCGAATGAGTTGATTAGGTTTTGGGGCACTATATCGAGAGTTCCATACTCGACTGGTGCGGTTGCTAGCGACATCATTGATCTGGTTCATCGATACATTAAAAGATTTTCGCAGCGACGTTGGTTGGTAGAGGTCAAGGGGATAACAAGGTAAATCAAGTGAGTTTGTTTTGCTTGATGTGTATGGTGGAAAGGAGGCCAGCGAACTTGGCTACTGTGTTTGCATTGTCGATGAGGAGGTTGTGGAGAGGTGGCCCGGGTGCTCGTATTTATTGTGGGCCATTTGTGACCTGGTTAGCAGAGAGTTTAATGGTGTTTCAGAGGTACCCAGCAGATAGGATGAAGGAGGGACCAGACCCTTGCCTTATGAGTGTTAGGGATTTACAGTCTGCTGGGATATTGTCATACACTGACCCGATTGGTTGGGAGCCCATTCGCGAGGGTCCACATGTTCAGCCTCCTCCTGGTTCAGGTGCTGCGAAGGCTATGCAAGGTTTTGTTGCTACTCGTTATCAGAGGCCCCGTATTCGACATGACATTCCAGCTAGGCAGTACCCACTAGCTCAGCCACGACCCGATCCACTTACTTTGGATTCGTTATATGATTCTATGTAGACGGGTTTCGAGGATTTACGTGTGTATGTTGATGAGCAGATTGGGGGAGTTAGGCAGGCGACAGAGGCAGGTCAGAGGAGATTGGAGGACGGTATGCGGGTTCTTATGGCGAACTTTCATTTGCAGCCACCGCCATCTTGGCAGCAGACTCGGGCAGGACCCAGTGGGATGTGGGCAAGTGATGAGGAGCAGTGGAATCAATGGGAGTCAGATGACGAGGATTAGTGTGAGGATGCAGCAGGATCTGATATGATATCTTTTGTTTTTATTTGTATGATGTTTTGATCCTCATCTTTTGGTTTGTACTTATACTTTGGATATGTTTAAATAGGTCGGTTGGGATGGTTGGTTTGGTTTGTGGTTGAAACCGATGCTTAGTATATACTTTATATATCATCTTTTGTTTGGCTATGATGATTGTCAGGTTGGTATTTGTTGCTGCTTTCGTTCGCGTGTCCGAGTTTAGGAATCGTTTGCTGAGCACGTTCGGATTGGAGGGCATATGTGGAATTGACTGGCACTTTGACAGTCTCACATATTCAGCTAAGTCGTTTCACTTGTATATTTTGTATTTATTTATTTATTTATTTTGTTTTTAGTTTTTATTTTTAGGTAGTTAGTTTGAGTCGTATTTCCGTTCTTGCATTAGGGACAATGCAATCTTTAAGTGTGGGGATGGGATACATGTACATAGTAGTAGTTGAGTCATAAAATTTGAAAAATACAAAAAAATATTAAAAAAAATAGAAAAAACAAAAAAAATTGAAAAATCAGAAAATGTCTTTTGAATAAAGAAGTTTGCAAAATTAACACGGAAAATGATAGAAAAGATGGGTTTTTGTTCGGGTTCAAATAATGATAATATGAGATAAAAAGAGTCGAGCTTGTGTCTAGTTTGGGATATGTGAATATGTCCGGTTTGGTTTTAGGTCCCTTTGATTTAATATTACCTTATTGTCGGTCTACTAGTGGGTACTATCAGGGAAAAATGGGAAATTTAAACCGCCAATAAGAGTATAAAGAATGTCGTTATAAGCTAAAATTGTTAGAATTTTTAATCATGTGAAAAAGAAAGGAAAAAATATAATAAATGAGCTAGAAACTAAGAAAAGTAGCGCAGGCTTATGTAATCTTGGTTGGGGATAGTGACTTCGACCCGGAATGCCTCTAGGATGTGTGAAATCAAAATTGCAAAAGGAAAAAATTACGACGCCTATTGTAATCTCTCTCGGGGATGGTGACTCTGATTGTGAATGCCTCTGGGTTAGGTAAAGCAACGTCTAAGCTCAAAAGAAAGAAAAAAAAATGAAAAGAGAAAAAAATGAGGAAAAAAGTTTGGTTTTAAATTCTTTTGATTTTGGTATAAAACGGTTAGGAATTGGTCCAGTGATCGTTCCTTTTGTTCTATAAGCTTGAGGCGGGATTAGGTGGACCGTTACTTCTAGTGTGAGACCCTAGGTAGATTGACCACACTTGAACTAAATTTGCATGATAAGGGGCTTAGAACCGGATTTGGGTTTAAAGCGACAAGCATATTTGCAATCGCGGCTAACACAAGTTTTGATGTTAACAAATATAAAAAGTTTTTGACCTGAGTATTTATCCATCTCTGATTCCGTATGCATAGATTCTTTTTTGAGGACGAAAAAAGAGCAAGTGTAGGGATATTTGATGTATTATAAAACACATCGTTTATTCGTGTATAGTTTGTATAATTTTGCGTTAGATTTAGTTTAGTTTTCGTTAGAATTTGCATACTGTTGATCGAATTGCGTTTTGTAGGTCTTTGTGGTTAAAACGACTGAAAATTGCATTAAACGAGTGAAAATACGAATAAGTCAAGACTTGGAACGTGTTGGGGAGCTCAAGTGCTGAAACGGAATTAAAAACACTAGAGATTAGCTCTCTGGCAGGCCCCGATTCATGAAAGGGAGTCTTTCACGCTAGGCGAGAGACTAAAAGTTCTGAAGTTGATTGGGAATGCGCTGGCGGCCCGCGACCTACTCACACGTCTTAGTCGCGAGGCGCCAGAGACTGATGCTGGCAGATTTCTTCGAATTGAAGTAGGGTTTGAGTTGGAAATCATATATAATCATCATTAACTTCAATTAAACCCCAACTTACGAATTAGCAAGACTTTAGGCGATCTTGGAGTTGCATTAGGAGCGTTTTTGAGTAATCGGAGCTGTCGGTTGAAGGTCGGAAGTCCGGAGAATCATTCGGGTCGTCTCTTTAACATCTGGGTGTTTTGGTTTACGTTTCTTTCTCCTTGACTATGTTTCATTTGTTTAAAAATACTTTGTCGATGTTTGTTTTAAAGACTATGATCGGCTAGATTTTGTTAACTACCTAGACAAGATGATTGGTTGCTAAAGTTTGGATTTTTATTTTGAATTTATGATATTTATGGATTTATTTATGTATTGTAGGCGATTTGATTATTAGCTAGATGTATATGCATGCTTGATAGTGTTTGAATATCGTTTCTTGCTTTACATAATTCTTGGTGACGGTCTTTATCACATAATAGACTTGTGTTAGGTTCTAGATTTTGGTGACTGTCGATATCACATAATAAATTTTGAATCTTTAGGGTAAAATTGGCCAATAAACCTTAAAATCAATATTCGGTAATCTTATAAAATCAAGTGTTCTACTAACTCTCAATAGCTGACAGGTGCGAGGTTATTGTTAGGTCTAAGCGATTAAACCGTAAGGTGGGTCCTTCTTAGGAGGTTAACCTATTAGCTGCTGTCTAACAAGTCTAGTTAAGAACCCAAATTTATCCTTGACTTGAGTCCCGAAACGGAGAGAGACTTGTAGGGTACTTTCATAAATTATTAGAGGTCCAAACAAGGAGTCTAATTTACCGGTAATCATAACAGCCTTTAGGGTGCCCTAATGTATTATTGAGAAGGGTTAGGAAGCTTAGTGGTAACTCGAGAGGTTTAGCATCTTACGATCCCGGTCCATAATGATCAACTTTCAAATAAAATCCATAGCTAAAAGCAACCAGGATTCGAGTCTAGGTAGTATTTCCACCGTCTGATTAAAAAACCCAAAGTAATTCATTTTAGTTAACGTAGTTAATTAGCTTAATTTAATTGCTTTCTTAGGATTTTTAGAACCCCCCCCCCCCCCATTAAACAAACAAAATAGTTAAGTCCGTGTCAGTCTAGTCTAAAAAAAGTCATTAGCGTAATTCGATAGAGTCTCGTGGGTTCGATATTCGGACTTACAGTAGCTATACTAGAGTCGATCGGTACACTTGCCGGTTAGTAGTTTAGTGTGTCTTAGTGAGTCTAGAGTATTACTTAGAGTCTAGAATTAGGTTAATTTATTTAATTTTATTAAACTACTTTTTAGCACATCACTAGCCTGAGATCTGTTCAGTGAAATTTTCAAAACTTGTGAAGTAGCCTGAGATCTGTAATTGAAGCCTAAGATCTTGTAGGGTACTTTCATAAATTATTAGAGGTCCAAACAAGGAGTCTAATTTACCGGTAATCATAACAGCCTTTAGGGTGCCCTAATGTATTATTGAGAAGGGTTAGGAAGCTTAGTGGTAACTCGAGAGGTTTAGCATCTTACGATCCCGGTCCATAATGATCAACTTTCAAATAAAATCCATAGCTAAAAGCAACCAGGATTCGAGTCTAGGTAGTATTTCCACCGTCTGATTAAAAAACCCAAAGTAATTCATTTTAGTTAACGTAGTTAATTAGCTTAATTTAATTGCTTTCTTAGGATTTTTAGAACCCCCCCCCCCCATTAAACAAACAAAATAGTTAAGTCCGTGTCAGTCTAGTCTAAAAAAAGTCATTAGCGTAATTCGATAGAGTCTCGTGGGTTCGATATTCGGACTTACAGTAGCTATACTAGAGTCGATCGGTACACTTGCCGGTTAGTAGTTTAGTGTGTCTTAGTGAGTCTAGAGTATTACTTAGAGTCTAGAATTAGGTTAATTTATTTAATTTTATTAAACTACTTTTTAGCACATCACTAGCCTGAGATCTGTTCAGTGAAATTTTCAAAACTTGTGAAGTAGCCTGAGATCTGTAATTGAAGCCTAAGATCTATAATTGCCTGAATTTATTTTCGGCATGCGGCTGCGGGTGGTGATGGCCGGAGGTTTCCAGAGATTGCAGGCGATATGGTGGTGTCTAAGGGTGGCGGTGGACGGTGGTTGGGGTGGGAATGGTGGTGGGAGTAAAGGCAGTGGTGGTGGTGGTGGCTAAGTGTGTTATCTGTGTATGTATGTATGTATGTATGTATGTATGTATATATATATATATGTACATACATAATATTTTTTAAACATAATAATTTTTTGGGTAAAATGTCTAAAGTACCCTCATGTGGGATCCACCTGGTCAGACTTAACCAAGAAAAATTAACAGAGTTAAGACTAAAGGACATAACGTGTAAGGGATTGTAAACATAGAGTACGTTTTCTGTATTATTGAAGACAAAGGACACAATTTGCAATAAGTGACATACATAAAGAACGATTTTTGTAATTTAATCAAGATTAAAACATCAAAAAAAGTGTTCAACCTTACAAGGCTAAACTATAAAAACTTGTTCAACAGAACAGATACAGATGTTCAAACATGCCCAACAAAACATATAAATTAAAAAATTTTCCAAGTATGTTACACAGCCACATGGCTAATCCAAGGCATGTAAGTCGGTCTGACGTCGCTCTTTATCAACCAACTTGACCACTAGGACCGGCACCATCACCGGCTGCGGCTCCAACATTTGTATAACACAGTGCACAACACATCCACTGCCACTCCTTTTCAAGACAACTTCTCAATCGCGTTCAATATACCGAACTCCAAGTTGTCAAAAATCCTTGCGAAACCATCTTTTCAACCACTCTCTTAAATAACCCAAACTCGTGATCTGACCTCCCTTCAAGGGTGAAGGCCTTACCCTTAGCAAAACCGTCTTTTCAACCATTATCGTACGCAGCTCCACCAAGAACGAATATGTATTTCGCTAATCCATCACATGTCATCAACGATGCTGCAAGCTGTACGTCCAAGACACAAAAATTATGTCAAAAACACAAAACGACATTAAAAAGAATAAAGAATAACGAAGTTACTAACCAGAGATATCCCACGATTGATGAGCCATTTACATGTAATAACCCGAACTTTTGGTTGTTCTTTTGTTACCGTTATTTCACTCGTAAACGCTTGTACTCTGATATTTGATGATTACTGTGGGTTAAACTATATTTTAAAACGTATTTTATCGCTTATTTATCACACTTAAACGCTTATCACAATGCAAACTCAGCGCAAACTCGAAACGTGGATTTATTTATATTATTTGTATTATTTGCGTTATTTGTGTGTTCAAATGTTAGATATGTTGTATGTGTTAATGCTCGCTTAAAAAGCTCAAACGCTCAGACGCTCGACTCGATTTATTACGCTAAAATGCAACACTACACAACACTTGACATCTCGCTAAAATACTTTAAGTGCTCGAACTAACTAACGTATCAAAACGCATCAAACGAGCATCCTACACGCGAAACGAAAGCGAAATGCGCCAAACTGGCGGCTTCGTACGAAGGCACCTGGCCTCGTACAAAGGCAAGGCTTCATACGAAGGCAACCTGCGTGATCCCACTTCTCCTATAAATACCCAAGCCTCTCCTTTCATTCTAACTTGTTGTTATTCTCTCCAAAACGCACCCAATTTGTTGTCCCTCTATTTTTCCAAGTAAGATTTACTATTTTTACATGTTTTACAACGTTTTCCACTACGATTTTACACAAGTTTAACTCTGATTTCATCCAAACTTCACTATTTTCACATAAACTTCATCTTTTTCATCTAAACTTCTCTATTTTGTGAAAACCTTCATCTTTTTCATCACATCTTCTTATTTTGCTACGAATCTACACTTAACCGAGTGTATTGGGCCTAGCTTCGGCTTCCCAAGTTAGAAATCTGCATATTTCACACTCACCAAGTGTTAATCTAAGTTAAAACCCTTTTAAACTCGATTTACACAAAAACGGACCAAAACCGACGCATATTTCGTTCACTGGATAGTGGGACGAAGTGGTGTCGAATCCGTCATGAAAAGGACTCGAAAATACATCCGATTCAGGAGAAAACCCAGATCCGAACGCTCAAAGACGCTGAATAGCCGCTTGTGCGAAGCCAGACTGGCGTGTACGAAGCCACGGCTTCGTACGAAGGCACCCTTCGTACATACCAGTCCAGTTTTCCGCATGTGACTCAAACGCTCGAAAACCTCTTCGGCTCTAAGTTTAATCAGTAGCTTAAGGCTGGAGGGATGAACACTCGATTTCCCGAAGAAAGACGCGAAGAACACTCGATTTTGGACAACGGAAGCAACACTTGTACGAAGACACTAGCTTTGCATGAAGCCTCTGTATCCCACTCGACACTCTGATTTCGACCATCTCAGCACTTTGGAAGACTTACGCTTCTGTTCCCGTACGCAGGCTGATCCGGCACTCCCTTCAATCCATTCCAGACCGTGTTTACTAGCTAAGCACGCACAGTGAGTATACTCGAACCCTTTTTCTCATAACGCACTTTTGGCTGTTACATACGTTCTCTATCATAACACAACGCTTAAACTCTTTTATCAATGCTAACCGCTCTCGCATGTTATACGTGACTAGTTGAATGCTTGTTTGCTATATTGACACAGTGATGACTTGCCCTACCACCCTTAGCAACAATAGTACTACAGTTTGGACTCAACACCTGTTTATTCAGGGGTTGTTAAGGTTTACTTACTTTACGTGCTCACTACGGGGAACACGTATCACGCACACTCTACTCGCAGTCATGTTGGTTAGCTTGTGTTATTGTCGATAGCTTACTTGACTCGCCCTTTACGTATTACATGTCGGTTATGCGTAAACGCTTTATTACTATACTTATGCAAACTTGTGTACTCACCTTTACATTATAGTATCGACTTTTATTTTAACGTATGTAACAGGTTGATGGATTTACTGCTGGAAAATGGTTTAGGATGTCTAGAAACCCGCCTAAACAAATTGCAAGTTTTGTTAGGTTGTTTTGTTCTTTGAGAAACTCGTAATCCATTATGACTTTTGTTGAGATATTTGTTTGATAGTATGCGATATTGAACTTGTTAAATATTGTCACTAAATTAGTCATTATGGATTCTCTCGAGCAACCTATTCGCATCATGCCACATCCCGATGATTCCGCCATCGGTTGGGGTGTGACATTACAGTCCTAACCCAACTCAAGGGCCACAATATCGGTAACCTCAACGTGTGTTGTGCTTATCCATCGCCTCTTCCGACACAGCAATGCGCTACTGAGCTTCTTCATGTGTTTTTTGGGCTGCCCTTGCTTGGGCATCTTTCTCTGCTTCTAGTTCCTTATTACGCGCTTGCAGCGCAACCAACTCAACATCTCTCTCCCTCACAATTGCAGAAAGACGCATTACCTCTAAGTCGTTCTTCTCATTCACCCCCTTCTATTTTAAAACTTCATCACAAGCAAGTTTCAACTCACGGTTGGATATGGCGCACACAGTGGTCCACTCCTACTGGCGTCAGCATTAAGCTTATGTTCCTTAGCCAGCTTATCTTCAGCTTCAGTCACTCGCCAATTCAAACCTTTCCTTTCAGCATTAAGCCGATCTTTCTCAACAACAAACTCTCTTTTCTCAGCCTCAAATGCCATAACTTGCTCACCCATTCATCTACATTCACGCACTATCTCCTGGCTAGTCGCAAAGAAATTAACTCCAAGATGCACACGGTCATCCAACAATCTAAAGCGATCCTTGTTCTTTTGATATAAACGTTCAGTCGGCGCAAGGGACACTGGATAAAACTCATGGCAGTTATCCAAACTATCCATCCGGGACCCTTGCACAAGAGACAAGTGAGGAGTATGGGGTAAACTATCACAAGCAGGATTATGCACTATCCATGACGCATCTGTTTCCCTCCTTCCAGAACCACTCCCACCTTGCCCTCCAGACTGACCATGCCCTTTACCAGTAGATGGTACATGGCGTGTATACTTGGTAACTGGAGGGGTCGCTTCACTGGAATCCATATCGGTTTACAAACCTTCTACCATCTCTCGAATAACCACTTCAGGGAGGATGGTCTTGTTTTCCTTCTCAACATGTGCTGTTTCTAAACCCTCTTCCGGACCATCCCCTTTAATATTAATGGGAAGAACAGCCTCCTTCATGGGAGAATCAACATACACAACAACAGGAGGTGACTCAGGGCCAGAGATCATTGAAATATCAGGAACAACGGGTTTTGAACGACGAATCATTGTTCGTCGCGGTCTCGCACTAGACTCCTCGGCTGGCCCTACAAATTTAATTCCATGTCATAATGACACGAACAATAAACCAAGGTGATGTATTTAAATACCATAGGGAGACAAAGACAATACCTTTCCACCCAGCAGACTCAGCAAATATCTCCTCGAGAATATTGATGGATTTCTTCTTGGTAAAAACACTGAGATCCACCTCACTCTCGGACCGGCCCCTCAGGCTGGGCTATCAACTTCCTTTTCTTATCTGAAATATTTAAAGCAGCTTCAGCATCAAGCTTACGCTTGGCGTCAACCAGACTCTTTCTCTTCCTCCCTCTCCATGATATGTGTAATAGTGGTTTGGTCTTCTTCAGCTTCTTCAGGAGCTGGTCTAACACCTATGTCCAAGCTAGCCAAGGTGTCAGATACAACAACATAATCCAAAAACTAGAGACGGGAAGGGTGCTTACCGGTTTGTACGCCCGGTTGAGTTCGCACCACCAGATCTCCTTGCACTTGTTCATCAGCAATAACCTTAGGATCAGCAGTCATTGGCTCCGCATGAATGGCAGCTCCAGACCTATATGTTGGCTTAACATTCAGACCTGTACGACTTGAACGAGACTGATGCAATGGGCGTCAGAGGAGGCAGTGGACTCTTCGCTCGAAAGGAGAATAGTCTCCCCTTGAGCAGGAGACGTCTTGGGTTTAGATCTGGCAGAGACATAAGAATGTGCACCTGTGAAGGTAGAGTCAAAAACAGCTAAACTCTCTTCCGTAAGGTGATGAAAAGAATCCTTTATCTGCTCCAACCAAGGAAGCTCTTCTTTCGGAAGTATCCAAGCACCCATCCCACCACCAAACTTGGGATCCAGAGCGTTCATCAACTCATATGCTACAAGAGATACTCCCAGTCAACAACCAAACACACACCTATAAACAACAGAAATAAATCTAAGATTCTTACATCGATTTTGATATCCATAAGTAGGAGCATGTCTTGGGGTCGTGGGTGCCCACAACATGCTTATACCAACTACTACCAATGCTCCCTCAACAAGTTGAAGCATAGTAGTAGGACAGGCTATCAAAGTCTTATACCACTGTTGGTCTACGTACAGAGCCACTGGTAAGTTGGGAACGCTCTCGTCAGAGCGTCGGAAATGCATATCAATGGGAATCACACCACGACGAATGTAGAAGAACTAATGCTTCCAGTCGTGCAGGCTCTTAGGAGGATCCTTACTGCATGGTAACACGTTCAATGTACGTGAATTGAAAGAGTAGACACCGGCGGTGAAGGAGACATAGTAAAACAGATTGAACATATCCACCATGGGTTTCAAGTTTTGCGCCTGACATATAAACTCGAAGTGAGTAATTCGAGGCATTCCTACAGCACTGATCTGTGAGATATGGAAATCATATCTGGTAAGCACCTCACCAAGAAACTTGGTAATCAGTAACCGGAAGTTACCCTCCTTAAAAAACAACGCATTTAAGGTCATGTACCTTGGGGAGGCATCAACCACCGTACTTCCAGGAGCAGGAACCCCCCCAATCGGTTGGAAACTTGTTGTATTGGCAGATTAGTTGAAATTCAGCTTCCTTCCAGTTAACAATCACCTGGTCAGCCCTAAATGGCTCCCTCTCTTTTGATTTCTTCCCTTTTCGAGAACCTTCCGGTTTCGAATACGTCGACTAGCACAAGAATAGGAAATTGTGAATGGATTTTCGATGATGAAAAGGAGAACGCAAGAATAAGATGAAGAAAGAAATCGGTAAGGAAGAGTTGGCAAGGTAGGTTTCAACGGGGAAGATCTCCAAGTATTTATACCCATCACATTTAATGCGATGGGGAACTACAGTGACAAGTGGGGAGCTCCAACCAATGAGCAAACGACACGTCAGGCGAGAAAAACTGAAACGACGTCTCCTTAGGGCACGTGGCCGCCACGCGTCTGACACCGCCGTAAAAAGCAATTTTCCCCTGACATAACGCTGAAAAGGTGATTGCTCCACTCCCCGATGCGACACCCACCTCAACTGGTAGAGATACAGTGACAGACGTCAGTAACAACCATCCACATCAATCGCACCAACTAAAAGCGTACACACTTAGCAAGAAACTTCCCTTTGAAGAAATATCAGTGATTTCCATGCGTTGTTTTGGCTCACTTATGTACGCCATTTCCATGCACTGTTTTGGCTCACTTCTGCACGTCATTTCCATGCGTTGTCTTGCCTCACTTCTGTAGGACATTTCCATACCCTGTTTTGGCTCACTTCTGCACGCCATTTCCATGGTTTTGATTTTTTTACGCGTGTTTGGGATTCAGTGATACACCTGTTTACCCAATAAAGTTAGCCATTTACCTGATTATGTGTACCCATTTACCGATTATGTGAACCTATTTACCTGATTATATACATGATATAATTGCTTTTATTTTTTAAATATGTATATATAGGTTAGGAGTTGGCTACAAATCCCAAATTTCTAAAAAGTGAAAAAAGTCATAAAACACTAAAATATCAACCCTAAAACACACCAAAAACCTATAAATAACAAAATGAAGATTACTAAAACATCATATTGTGTGTGTGTCTGTATATATATTAGGGATGAGCATTTGGTAACGGGTATATTCGGTACCGATACCGGTACCCAATTTCCCCATTTTTCGGTACCGATATTTACGGGTAAAACACCGGTAAATATCGGTACCGGTACCGAACCGGTGTATTCGGTACCGGTACCCACTTTTCCTATTTTTCGGTACCGAACGGATACCGTGCTCATCCCTATTATATATATATATATATATATATATATATATATAGGTGAATTATATGGAGAAATCCCATGTGAGTTGCAAAAACTTTGAAAACTTACGACTGTGGGGTGTAGGGCATGGGTTGGGGCGGCGGAATACCCTGGCTAGACCACACCGGGGAAGCGTTGGCCATGGCGTTGCCCTGCTGGCATGGAGATTGAGCCTGGCGTGTCGCACCCAACCGATGGCAGAAACATCGGGGCGTGGCACTGAGCGAAATAGATTGTTCATGAGAATCCATAACAACTATTAATGTCAATATATTTAACGTTTAATGTCCCATACCATCAAACATATAAAGCAAATAGTCATTACAAATATCAGTCTCATAAACAAAACATTGTTCCGATAACTCAAATTTATTTAATGGAGTTTCTAGACTTCCTACTCGTTCCAGCAAGCATAGCAACCTATCAACCTGTCACATACGTTAAAATAAAGTCAATACATAAAATGTAAAGGTGAGTACACAAGTTTACATAGTATATAGTAGAGCGAAAAGCGTTTACGCATAACCAGCATGTATCGCGTAACGGGCGAAGCAAGTAACTATCAAAACTATGTTAACACTTAACCACAAGACTGCGTTGTAGAGTATGTGCGACACATGTCCAGCGGACACGTGAAGTAAAGTGATGTGATCCCTAGCAACCCCTGTCCATGACAGGTGCTGAGTCTAAACTATAGTACTATCGTTGCTAGAGGCGGTATAGTGTAACACTATATAAGCATAGTACAAGCATTCAAAGTACACATATAGCATGCGGGGACGGTTAGCGTTATAAAGTGTTTACGTTGTGTATTGTTGTGTTTTGGTAGAGAACATATGTAACACCCAAAAGTGCATTAAAAGAAAATGGGTTCGAGTATACTCAATGTTCGTGTTTAGCTAGTAAACACAGACTTGGATTGAAGGGAGAACGTTGGAGTTAGCCTGAGCATAGAACAGTAGCGTAAGCATTGAACAGTGCCTAATAGAGTGTCGAAGGTTGGGGTGTTCGGATGGTGATCCGAACGGATGTGTACCCATTCGATCGGATGGTCATCCAAGCGGGTGACCATTCGAACGGATGGCCATTCGAATGAGATGTGGGTGTTTGTAAATCGTTTTGAAAATTTGAAGTTTTCGTTTTAGTATTAAAACAATGTAAAGTATGGATGCCAAGTCATCCGGTCGGATGGTCATCCGGACGGATGGCCATTGATCGGATGGCTATTCGATCGAGAAACTGGTAGTTTGAAGTTTTGGTCAAATCGTTTTAAACAAGGAACATTATAAGGGACAGATCACCTGGTCGATTGGTCATTCGATCGGATGGTCATCCAATCGGATGGCCACTCGAGTGGGCGATCTGTTGTTTGAAAATCTTACAAAGTTTTCTAAGTAAAAGTTTGTAGTTTTAACGGAGACGGCATGACGACGTGTCACATAACGGAAACACACCAAGTCCAGCTCATTCGATCGGATGGGAATCACCCCATTCGATCAGATTTACTATTCTTGATGAAGTTTCATGGCTGACCCGTTAATCGGTCATCTCCCAGGTGGAAATCTGTTTTCAAGCCGGCTCTCAACTAGAAAATGAGTAGAGAGTCTGAATGAGTCCAGATTCCATCGGTTTCTTGTAAAAGCTTGAAGAAAAGTTAAAGAAAAGTTGAAAACAGTTGAAATCTTGTTGAGATTTAGGTTATAGGTGTGGAAATCCTTTAGATCTGAACTAATCCTGATGAGATGATGTCACAAAACAGTTTGCATAAGCAACTGAGTGAGAACCACCTTCAAGGAATCCAAATCAGATGATTTCAAGAAGAATATGTATGATTTTGATGAAGAAGATGGTGGAGAAGTATGTTATGATGATGATTGTACAAGATTTGAGGAGAAACACTTACAAAATGGCCTTGAATTGCAAGAAATAGTGCTTGAAAGTGACTTGAGTGCGTGCTGGTCGGATGGAGACGTCAAATGAATGAAAGGACGTGTACGACGGGTATTTATAGGGTGAGAGAGGAGTTAAGGCGGTGGAGTAGTGCGAGGTGTCGAATGGGTGTTCGGTCGGATGGCCATCCGATCGGATGGTAATCAGGATGGATGTCCATTCGTTCGGATGTCCATTCGGACAGCCGTGTTGTGTGAGTTAGTTTCCAACTTTCGTTTCGTGCGTTAAGCGTTGCGTTTAAGTGAGTTGCGAGTATGCGTTTGAGCGTGTAAGCGTTGCTTTGATAACCACATAACATTTAAACAAGTAATCACACCAATCTAACACCTATCAATTAAATGCATAAAAGTAAATCTGCGTAGCGAGTTTACGTCACGTTTGCGTTGAGATTGCGTTGCGATAGCGTTTAGTCTAAACGAGCGATAAAATGCGTTTAAATAGTAAGCGATAACTGCGTTTTGATTAAGTGTTGTAATAAGCGTTTAAAATGCGTTTAGTAAAATATAGTTTAAACCCTTTGCGATAATCAAAATCTCGGGAGTACAAGCAATTAAGCAAGAAATGACAGATACGAGTAGTGACCCGAAAAGTCGGGTTGTTACATGGCGTGGGGCGGGGGACATTGTTACATGGCTGGCTTTGATTGGCCGGTTCGATGTAGGCATTTGGGGTAGCCGTTGGGGGTGGCGGTTACATACGGTAAGTCAAATTTAAAAAAAAAATACATTTTTCCCTATAAATACTCACCCAAACCCAAACCAAAAATTACATTTTTTCCATTCTTCTTCCACCAAACCCAAACCAAAAAGTCGAAGATGGTGAATTGGATCGAAGAGGATGAAAAGGCACTAGTGACATCAATTGTGGACGCACAACGTACCCTACAACGCGGTCAAACCACTTATTGGGGTGAGCGTTCCAACAATACCAACAACACGTCGGGAACACGCGTCACAACTTAAACGCGTGTCAACACAAATGGTGTGAGCTCAAACCGAGGTTGAATCGGTTTAAAGTTTGCTTCAACCGTGTCCCTGCAGGCGACTTGACCTACGACGATCGAGTGGAGATCGCGAAGATCAAGTACAGGCACAACGGAAATACGGAGTTTAAGTGGGTTCCCCACTTTAATATTTACCGTACTTTGTAATTTTTTTGTAGGATTTAATAAGTTGATTTTTTTTAGGATTTAATAAGTAGGTTTTTTTAGGATTTATTAAGTGGGTTTTTTATATTTCAGGATTGCCTTTTATGTAACTTTTTTTACATTAATATAAGTTGTGTTTTTTTATATAATTGTCAACATTAAAAAAAAGTAACCCACATGGCAACCCACGCCGGCCTGGCCATGCCAATCCCACACCCCACTTTTTTGGGTGTGGACTTGTGGAGCCCACATCTGCCATGTATCGAGCAATGCCCCCAACCCAATCCCCTACACACCCCATAGTCTAATGGATGGACATAATGTTTCCACGTGTTACACTTTTTCACTGCAACATTTTCACTGACATTTGCAACATTTTCTGACACTGACACACTTTTTGTAACAGTGGAGAGTGGAAAGAGAATATGTTACATTATCCAGCTATTTACATTTTTTGTAACGCATCTGTAACACATTTTTATTGTGTTTTGACAACAGTTTTTTAGATTATATAAAGTGTATGGATTTTAGAACTTATAACTTACGAAGTTTTTATTTTGTAATGTGTGTAAAAAACATGTTACATTTTTTTACAAAGAGCTTTTTATGTAATAATGCAGCTGTCACATTTTTTGTGTCAGATGAGAGAGGAGAAAGAAAAGTGTAACACTTTACATTTATTTCAGACTGTAACATTTTGTCTGAAAAAATCTGAAAAGGTAACTTTTTGTACCTTTTTAATGTCCACCATTGATCAAATGAGATGGATGGTGGAGATGAAGTTTTCTATGTTTCTTTAACTAAGCTGGGTTTTCGATTTATCCTTTCCGTAATATATATATATATATATATATATATATATATATATATATATATATATATATATATATATTAATAATTGGCAAACACTATTTGTTGTCATATATGTATTTAAGTATTTTTTTATCTGACATACTTTTATCATGGTAATGTTAAATGTAACTAATTAGTAGTTACACAATATATAACATACAAGTTTTGGGTCGACATGTATTTTTTTTTTAAATTAACAAGTTTACCCAAAACCCATGTGAAGGGGTAAGGTCCTAAAAACCTCGTTCCGGGTGTTTGGACCATACCACAACCTCAGTTTTCTAACCCTCTTTAGACCTTGCGCGGCCTCGCATTGGTCCTACAAAGAAAGCTTAGAAGAAAAGCAACAAGCAACATCTGCGCGCCAGAAGGAAATTAATAAGTCCTTGCGCCTCTTTCCATAAACAGACACGGATAAAAATCCCAGCAAGCACTCTCGCTTAAATAATACCCTGACTTGGATAATATTTACTACATTGATGTCACACGATAAGGAGTCACACTGGATTATAGTAGTAATCTTCTAGAAGACTCAATCGTGCACCAATAGACGGTTATAACCGTCTGGCCACGTGTCATCATCTGGAGTTCCCTTGAAGTCACGATGATGGCATGGAATTGAAGAGAAATCTCCACTTGCCCACTTTCCACATGGCAATTGCCTAGCCGTTGATCTAGATCGCGATCCGTGTGCTCTCACATCCGATTAAGAGAATTAACGGAGGGAAAATAACCGCTTACGGAGTTAGCATCTTCCGCTAATATTTCAATAACAGGTTTTCCGTCCCAAACCCCCGGCTATAAATAGAAGAGTAATTCAGGTACAAACTCCAAGTTACATTCACTTCACTTATACTTTTCTTCTTCATATACCGATACTTATTCTCACGCCAGAGGGTGGTCACGGAGAGAACCCCCATTCTCCCCCTGACGAGGCTGACGGTGTTTGTTTTGCAGCTATCAAGAAGAAGAGAAGATCTGTCCCTTTGAACCGAACGAGAGAGAACCAACCCTTTTTATGCAGAACCTAACCCCCTGGTTTATCTGATTCCGGTCATTTAACCAGTGTTTCTTCACCATGAATATACCTAATACCTGACATATGAATACCTGATAGAAACCCCACAGATTTAAAACAAACTTATCTATTTAAGTTTAAGGTTAAGATTACCTAAACCTATTACCTATCCCAAACCTACCTCGTTACAATACCTACACAGCTACACAAGGGGTTTGTTTGGTATGAGGTAATGGAATGTACGAGAAAATGCAATGGATCATTACCATTCCATGTCTTGTTTGGTTACCATGTGGGAATGGAATGAATTATTATTGTGTATTGTTTGGTAGGCAAGAAAAACGAAGGAATAAAATAAGCGGTGAGTGGTGGTGGTCAATGGTAGTGATTGTGGGTGGTTATAGGCGGCGGTGGTGGGTGATGGCGAAGGCGGCGATGGGTGGTGGCAGCGACGACGAGTGGTGGTGGAGGCGGCGACGGTGGCCGTCGGTGATGGTTGGTGGCGGCGAAGGTGGTAGCGGCGGTGGTTGTGGCGTCAACGGTGTGACAACTTGCACTTTTCCATGCATTTCCATACAATATAAACAGTACTTGTTCTTTAATGACTGTGTATGCTTGAACCAATGATATGAATGATTTTATTATTACTGGCATAGACATACAAATACATTACATGATTGCATGATATTTATGAATGTTAAATGCATCATGGGACAGTTGGATTAGTGCACAGAATGAAACTGGTACATTGATTAGATAAACCAGAAGTACTGACGGGAGTTCAGTTGTCAGACAGACATGTTGTTAGAACACAGAATGAGCCCCGGAACCAAGAGTTATACTAGAATAGTGTGTAGGAAAGTAGGGATCATAAAACTGCCTTGTGAGTGATGATTTAAGTGCCAGGAAGTGCCCAAAACCCACTAAAACTGCAGAATTCTGCAGAAAACAGCAAAAATCAGCATTTTAACATTAAAATATAATGCAAAAATGTGGTTTAATGGTACAGAATAACTTGATAAGTGTCAGAAATCAAAACTTGGTCATAAAAGACATCATATTGCACACTAAACTGCGCAATTTAGCACCTTAACGAACCGGTAACCAACCGAACAACCGGACACTACCCGAAACACCAAAATTTAACTAGAAGCATTGTTTTAATGTTACCAAGCTAGTTATGATCACCAAACACCATGTTACATCTTAAAACCCCTAAACACATTAAACACTAACCATTACACTTGAAATCTAACTAAAACACTTAACTAGAATTGGAATCCAACAAGACATCCCCCCTTTTGACGGTCACAAGTGGGTCCCCCACACTTGATTTTCTCTCAATATTTTGTTTGATATGTAGAGTTGATATCAAACATAAGAACCAAGGGGTAAATAAATGTTGGAAGTTATTTTTATAAAACCTTAAGTCCATAACTCACTATCATCTTCATCACTTCAACTCACCACAACCTCCTTCTCCCTCTCTAAAGTGTACGGACCAACACCCCCTCTCACATACCATCCATTTTCAAATCATTTCATACATTCTAAGGTGATCCTAAGGTATAACAAGCACACTTAAGAGATTGGAAGCAAAGGAGCTTGAAGGACCTTCTCTAGGAGCTTTTATCCACCACATTTCTTCATCACTTTGCATCTTGATTCTTCCCTAGCCTTAAAGCTAGTAGTAAGCCTCTTTGATCTTGTTTTACTCTTAAATTTTAGTGGTTAAAGTATAATGTAACTTGATAAACTAAAGAATCTCAACAAAACATAAGTATGATCATGAACATAAAGCTTAAAAACATGAAAACAAAGTTTTTTAAGTGTATGTATTAAACTTGTTTGTTGATTACTTGCATATATGGTGTAGATCATCATATGAAGCTTGCTAGATGATGATTAAACACGTGATCTAGCAAGTATAAGGATGGATCTTGAAAAATTCATGATGATCATCCTTTATGTGAACCATGAACTTGAAGATGAACTTGTTTATGTGTAGGATGATTAATCCTACAAGATATAAGTCTTGAAAATGTAAGATATCAAAAATAATATTTTCAAGAAACTAAAGTTTACTTCACTAGTTAACATGGTTTGGTTTTTAAAAGAAAGAAAACTTGTTTTAAGTGTTAAATGAAACACTTGATGTGTAGGAAACAAGAAAAATACAAGAAGGTTAATTTTTGAAAAATCATCTTACAAGTTGTAAAGATGGAAATTTCACAAGAATGGGTTTTATAAAATAAAAATCATAGATTTAGTGTTCTTACAACCTACTAAACAACATGATAAATTACTACAAATTTTTACTAACTTCAAGTTCACGTCATAATGTAAAAATGCATATTTTTGGCTCATGGTAAGTTTTGTGAAGATTGTTGTTGTTTGATGATGAATTTTCAAAAGAAAAAGATATGCTATTAAGCATGGAAACCTCCATTTTTAAAGGGGAAACTATGGCAAAATTTTTGTAAAAATTAAACACTTAGAAAAATATTTTTAAACAAGTGTTTACAAGTAATTTGTGATCTAGGTTTTCAAGTATAAAATTTTCCATAATTTTTATTACAAAAATTACAAATATTGGAGGCTAATTTTTGATAATAAAAATGACTAAGTATATATTTAGGAAAATATATATTTCGATGTCACAAAATTACGTGCTACTTGTATATTGATTGTATTAGTTATATTAACATTAGGGACTTGAAAATAATATAACACACCAAAATACTAAAAGTTGTAATATAAAATATTACCAAAATCACAAGAAAATAAAAATATAATTTATACCCGAATATCGGGCAAATCGGACAATGGACATTGGACTATATTTATATATATATTCCGGAAATAAATTTGTAACTTAACAAGTGTGATAAACGGTATTTTTGAAACCGAAGAAACGGTAAAATATGAATCTTATAACCATTACAAAATATATCATTTTTGTCAAATAGAAAATATATTATTTTTTTTAGTGGAGAAAAATATATATTTTCTTAAACAATTCAAAAATATATTAATTTGGTGAAAGCTAGAAATATATATATTTTCTAAGTTTAATCTTAAAAATATATTATTTTTAAGATAGATATGAAAGTATACTTATTTTTGCCAAGTAGAATTTATAAATATTTTTCTATAAATATTATCTTAAAATATGTATATTTTAAGAATATAAAGTTGGTGATTTTTAGTTGTATAAAATAATATTCTGGAAAATAATACACTGATTAAGTATAAAATACTAAATAAATACAAGAAAATATGTATTCCTATACGTATAAATACATACCGGAATACACTACAAATACTTGGCAAAATACTCAAATACAAGTATACATATACTTGGAAAATACATATGTGAGAAAATACATGATAAACCAAGTTAAAAATATATTATTTTTAACAATATTCCAAATAATTGGATAAAAATAGTTTAAGTTAAAATATTCTTATTTTAACCAGTATTTATATAATTTGGAAATATATAATACATATCAACCGTATAACTCAAAGAATACTAAATTCCCAAAAATAAGTCTTAATAACCAACTAAGACTAGGAGTCGTTACACGACCTAAATGTCTAATAAAACATGACACGTGTTTAGGTAGTTGTGCGACTTGTAAAAAGGATCTTTGAGTTACAAGACTGTGGACGCAAAACCGTGAGTTCATGTCCTCCTTTTCTTTTAACTGTTTTCGGATTTATAACTTACGGGGGTGAAATACATGTTTCAAATGTTTCAAATGGTATGGTTAGCTAAGGAATGAACTGTTAGATCATGTGAATGGGTAGGCACAACACTTAAGACCACTAATCTTTGTATAAAGACCGAGGGGCATGAGTGATAGATCTATTTGGGTGTTGCGAGCCCCACCCATGGGTCCGAGAGTTGGCCCATGTGGTGACTATGTCGTTCCAGCCGTGTGGCCTGGTACGAAATCCGCAAAGGTTTAAGCCTTCCTACGCCATTGCACACATATTAATGTCTTTGCAAAACATTAATTGATATGTTCATAGACGCTTTCATACCGGATTACAAAGGAATACTTACAAATGTTTACAAGTTATTACAAGCTCACATACAAAACACATGAACTCGCTCAACTTTTGTTGATGTTTTCAAATTACATGTATTTCAGGAATCTGATTGTATCTAGCGGCATTAGAAAGATTTCAAGAAGATATTTCAAGTTTGATGTCATCCTTTTGGAAGGGTTTGGTTAGTATATTTTATCTTCAATAAGATATAAGAACCAAAGCCTTAGTTTAAAAAGTCTTTTGTTTTAAAAAGTTCTTTATGAAACTTATTACTTTGAATGGGTTGTAAACTTAACTTGAAGTTTGTTGGTTTAACTTAACAACTTGGTTTTGTAATATCTTGAAACTTATGTATGGATGAACATCATGTTTTTAATCATGTAGTTGTTTATTATAATTGAATGCAATGACATTGATCAAGTCACACATCACACGCTTCCGCAAAAGTCAGGGTGTGACAGACGGTGATGGTGGGTGGCGGCGACGACGGTGGTGGTTGGTGGAAATGGTGAGTGGCAACAGTTGCTGGTGGTGGTGGCGGAGGCGGTAGTTTTCGGGGTGGCGGCGGAGGCAGTGGTTTTGTTGATGAATAGTGGAAGAGGGGATAGAATGAAAAAAAAACATGGGGGTGGATGAAATAATTTTAAGGGAATAGGATGACTTATGAAATGAGTGATTCACTTACATTGACTAAATAAACACCATTTTCTTCATTACTTAGGTCGTCCGGAGTGGAGTCGGCAAACTCCTTCGGCACCGATCGGTGACCAATGCTGATGTGTGTAAAATGCAACATATAAATTACATCAATTAAGGCATAAAACTAACCCTTTTTAAGTACTAATATTGGAAAAAGAGTGTTTTTGTCTTCCTTTTATATTTTCAGGATTAAATGAGCTCAAGAACACAAAAGAAGCAAAAAGACAGCTAATTCCAACATAAATACAAAGAAAGGAACACTAGTGGACTGCCCGACCCCTCAACGGCATCTTCCCAAGCAAAATAGAGAAGACAGAAGGCTGAACACGCCCCGTGCTCAATCAGCACGGGGCCGTGCCCAAGAAGCAGCAGAAAAGACAAACCTATAGAAGCTTCTATTGCCCACCACGGGCCGTGCCCAGCGGACACGGGGGCATGTCGAAAGTACAGCAGGTGCATTTATTGTAATTGCGAATTACAATTAATGAGGAGAGAGAGTGTCAAACAGGCACGGGGCCGTGCCCAGCGGACACGGGGCTGTGCCCAGCTCTCTGTTCAGCCTATAAATAGGAGTGCTTGGATTCATTTCATCTCATCCCTTGGCACACCACCTCTCTCACACTTCATCCACCACCCACCACCATCACAACACCATCATCCACCACCATCATCCATTGTCCATCATAGAGTGTGTGAGTCGTCTCGGGATCCAAGATTGATCGTAAGAGTTCTTGACAATCAAGGCCATGTTTGCCTAAGTCTCTTACATCACTTGGTGAAGACAAAGTGTCTAGTATAATACTTTTTATTTCTAATCTTTTGCACTTTTTATTTGGTTTTGTATTAATGACTTTAATAACTAGTTACTTATGTTGAAGGTGATCTTTCCTTATCGTTTGTCCGTGGTGTCTTGGCATTATTTTACTGTCTATATAAAATAAAGGATTTTCACCATTCATATCTCCACGGTCTATATGGAGGTATGTTGGCTACCTGGTCGGGGGTTAAGGGAATGGTTTGGTAAAGGTCTTGCCATTGTTCAGCGTTTAGAGGTCCTGCAATGGACCTGGGTCAAATTTAGTAGGACCTCCTTCAATGCTTCACGGTATTGGATGGCGGGGGTCCAAACTCTTTGACCCCCTCATAAGTTAACTACTATTAATACTATAACCCGGCTATTTAGGACTGTATCCCTGCTGACTCAGACTACTTAGCCGAGGGTAACGTCGCCGCCAAAAGCAGGGCCTACCACAATACTGCATTAATAACTTAATTCATTATCTTCCAATAATCCACCCCTTTAGGATTGTATCCTTGCTGACTCAAACTACTGGGGTGAGGGTAACGTCACCTTCAAAAGAGGGGCGTACTACAATAACTAAGATAATCTCTTAATTATGTGCAAAAGTGCGGAAATAATCAAAGGTTATACTAGATACGAGTCGGAACCAAGTGATTCATCTTGTCTATCTGTTTTTATTTTATTTTTATTTTCAGCATTTTAGTTAGTTTTTATCTTTTCTTAGTTTAAAACATTTTTCTAAACTTTTATTTTGATTAGACGTTGAGGATAAACCGGTACTAAAAGCTCTTGTGTCCTTGGACGACCTCGGTATCTTACCAACGCTATACTACACTCAACGATGGGTGCACTTGCCCATATGTGTGTTTAGTGTTAGTGAAATATCGTGTTTTATAAATTTAAAACTTGGCTAAAATAAGTGTTAAAAAGGGCTTAAAATATACACCTAATATATATAACACTTTACCGCACATCAAGTTTTTGGCGTCGTTGCCGGGGACACAAGGATTTTAAGAAAGCTTAAAATCGACGGCCTAATCAGTTTTTCAAAACCTTTTTAAAAGCACGCACATTTTTCTGCATTTTAGTTTAGATTTGCATTACAGTAGCCTGTACACGGGGCCGTGTTCACTGAACACGGGGCCGTGCTGCACATTTTCATAAAAACACACAGTAACAGAAGCTTGAACACGGGCCATGCTCACTGAACACGCCCCGTGCCCAACGAAATCAGTAAATTTAATTAAAACGCCCAGATACAGATTCTGAACACGGGGCCGTGTCCAGCCTCTGTTTCCGTTTTATTTTTGTTTTCTGATCTCGAGACTCAGTTGTGGTCTGCTGAGTGATTCTTATGGATCAATACTCAGGAGGTTACAACTACACCTATGATGAGGATGATTATAGGGGTAATTATTGCACTAATTGTCGTAATGCACGCTCAATTCAAAATACTCACTCATATCAACCATCCAATTCATACACCTACTATGAGGAGCCCAGGTACGAGCCGTCAACTTCATACACATCCTATGAAGACCAAAGGTATGAACCTCCTCCCTCATACTCATATTTTGATGAACCAAGGTATGAGCCTTCTTACTCATACTTTGAGGAACCAAGATATGAGCAACCACCTTCATATGCTTACTATGAGGAACCATGGCGTGAACAACCCACCTCATATGAGTATTATGAAGAACAAAATTACGAACCTTATCCATCATATGCTTACAATGAAGGACAATGGTGTGAACCATCTACTTCATATGAGTATTATGAGGAACAAAGGGTCGAACAACCGGATTCAAGCTTAGGAAATAATGATTCTTTTTCTATAACCGAAGTGACCGATAGGATATTAGAACACATTAGAGTTATTGATCGATGTATAAAAGAAGCTCGCGCAAGGGAAGAGGAGTCCCGCGCAAGAGAAGAACTAAAAAAAGAAGAGATAACTGAAAATGTAAAAATGGAAGAACAAATAAGTGAAACACCGACACATGAGTTAAACAACGAAAAAGGTGAGTCCGACAACGTTAAAATCCAAGAAGAGTCTAATTTTGGAGAAATTAATCTCTTGACACCTTCTTTCGAAAATCATTGTTTAGTACCCACTCATGCTAAGTTTTTAAAAGAGTTAAATACTAACGCTAAAATTGACGAAACGGTAAGTGTTAAGTTAACTAATGATCAAACTACACTAATAAAAGAAGACCCATTTGAAATTAACATTACACCGGTTCCATGTTTCTTTCAAAATTCGTTTATTAGTAATATCACAATCGATAAAGATCTTTGTGTTAACATAATGCCTAACTACATTTTCAAAAAATTAAGTATTAGTGATTTTTCTCCACTTCAAATACCCATTTTTCTATCCAATCAGAAAGTAATAAAATCAATCGGAATAGTTGAAGATGTCTTGGTTCAAACAAATCAAATGGTAATCCCAACCGACTTCGTCATCCTCGATGACGCTCCTCTAGTGTTGGGACGACCATTTGTAAAAACCCACGAAGCTTTGAAAAACCGGAAGTTCAACAATCTACCTCTTCAATTAGGGGCATTTAAAAGAAGTGTCGATCTCGAACGATCAATGAAATATCCATTCGGCAATAATGACCCCCTAATTGAAGATGAAGATGAACCACCCGATACAAGTGAAGAGATTGACCACTTTGTTGAAGAAGAGCTCGCCATAGAACAAACTTTTAAAGTTCTTGATCGAAACGAGCAACCAAATAAGGAGTCTCCTAAAGACCCACCACTTGAGCTCAAAGAACTTCCAAAAGGTTTGGAATATGCTTTTCTAGACAAAGATGGTAAGTTACCTGTAATTATTTCATCTAAATTAGATAACTTAGAAAAAGAAAAATTAATTAATCTTTTGAAAAAACACAAAAATGCAATAGCTTGGAAACTTGTGGACATAAAAGGAATTAGTCCTTCTATGTGCACACACAAAATTTTGATGAATGATGACTACAAATCGGTCATACAACCACAACGTCGAGTAAATCCAAATGTTCAAGAAGTGGTTAAAAACGAAGTCATCAAGCTACTTAACGCCGGACTTATCTATCCTATCTCCGATAGTCCTTTGGTGAGTCCCGTCCAAGTAGTTCCAAAGAAAGGAGGTATGACGGTAATAACTAATGAAAAGAATGAACTAATACCAACGAGAACCGTCACAGGATGGAGAGTATGTATAGATTATAGACGATTAAATGAAGCAACAAGAAAGGATCATTTTCCTTTACCCTTCATTGATCAGATGTTAGAAAGATTATCCGGTCATAAATTTTACTATTTCTTGGATGGTTTTTCAGGTTACTTTCAAATCCCGATAGCACCCAAAGACCAAGAAAAGACAATTTTCACATGTCCCTATAGAACTTTTGCTTATCGACGCATGTCGTTTGGTCTATGTAATGCCCCAGCAACATTCCAACGTTACATGGTAGCCATTTTCCATGACATGATAGAAAAGACAATGGAAGTCTTCATGGACGACTTTTCTGTCTTTGGGGATTCATATGACCAATGCCTCGATAACCTTGAACGAATGCTATCCCGATGTGAGGAAACTAACCTCGCCCTTAATTGGGAAAAATGCCATTTCATGGTAACGGAGGGAATAGTACTCGGTCACAAGATCTCAAGCAAAGGAATGGAGGTGGATCGAGCCAAAATAGATACCATTTCTAGATTACCACCTCCATCCTCCGTACGAGCTATCAGAAGTTTCCTAGGGCATGCCGGATTTTATAGGCGATTTATCAAAGACTTTTCAAAAATCTCAAGGCCTCTAACGAAATTACTTGAAAAAGATGTTCCTTTCATCTTTGACAAGGATTGCAATCAAGCATTTCTAACCCTAAAGGAAATGCTAGTCAATGCTCCTATCATGATAGTGCCTGATTGGAAATTTCCTTTCGAAATCATGTGTGATGCTAGTGACTTTGCAGTTGGAGCTGTCTTGGGACAGAGAAAAGAAAAGCATTTCCACCCAATCTATTATGCTAGTAAAACACTCAATGATGCACAAGAAAATTACACAACAACTGAAAAAGAATTACTAGCTGTGGTATTTGCTTTTGATAAATTTCGTTCTTATCTTGTTCTTTCTAAAACTATAGTCTATACAGACCATGCAGCCATTCGATATCTCTTCAAGAAGCAAGACGCAAAGCCACGTTTGATTAGGTGGATTCTACTCCTCCAAGAATTTGACATTGAAATCAAGGACAAAAGAGGAGCAGAAAATACCGCTGCAGATCATCTTTCGCGCTTAGAAGACCCAGCTTTGGAGGCAACCAGGGACGAGCAAATCAACGAAAAATTTCCAACTGAGTCCCTGGAAATGGTGGAATACAAGGAAGAACCATGGTACGCCGACTATGCTAACTACCTAGCTAGCGGTATAGTCGCAAAAGGATGGCCACATCATCAAAGAAAAAAATTCTTTGCTAATGTGAAACACTACTTTTGGGAAGATCCATATCTTTTCAAAATGTGTGCCGACCAACTCGTCAGACGATGCGTACATGGTAGAGAAGCACGAAGAATTCTCCGCCATTGTCATGAAGGTCCATATGGAGGACATCATGGTGCTACCAGTACCGCACGAAAGGTATTCGATTCAGGATTTTATTGGCCAACCATTTACAAAGACGCCCAAAGTCTTGTAAAGACATGTGATGCTTGCCAAAGAACAGGTAATATTTCTTCCAAAAACGAAATGCCACAAAATGGCATTCTTGTTTGTGAAATATTTGATGTATGGGGACTCGACTTTATGGGACCTTTCCCACCATCGAAAGGAAACAAATATATACTTGTGGCAGTAGATTACTTGTCTAAATGGGCCGAGGCCGAGGCACTTCCAACAAATGATGGAAGAGTCGTGGTAAGATTTCTGAAAAAATTATTCTCTCGTTTTGGCACACCTAAAGCTTTAATAAGTGATAGAGGTACCCATTTTTGCAACCATCAACTTGAAATTTTTTTAACAAGATATGGGGTCTATCACCGGGTTTCGACAGCGTATCACCCTCAAACAAACGGACAAGCCAAAGTGACTAATAGAGGTTTAAAACGAATACTCGAAAAAACCGTAGGGTTAAATAAAAAGGAATGGGCTGATAAATTAGACGATGCTTTATGGGCTTTTCGAACTGCTTATAAAACAACAATAGGTACAACCCCATATAAGCTAGTTTATGGAAAAAGTTGTCATTTGCCAGTAGAAATTGCACACAAAGCCTACTGGGCAATCAAAAATGTAAACTTAGATTTAGAATTTGCTGGTAAAAATCGATTTTGTCAATTAAATGAATTAGACGAGCTTAGGAATTATGCATACTCAAACTCTGAAATTTATAAGGAAAGAATGAAAAATTTGCATGACAAACATATTAAACCTAATGAATTTCGGGTAGGGGATCTAGTTCTTTTGTTTAATTCACGACTTCGATTATTTCCTGGTAAATTAAAGTCTAGGTGGTCAGGACCTTTTTCCATCACCCATATTTTTCCACACGGTGCAGTAGAAATTAAATCTCGAAATGGGCCACCATTTAAAGTCAATGGTCAACGGCTGAAACTCTATCAAGGATTCATTGAGGATGAGGAAGAAGAAATCTCGCTTCAAACAGTGGAAGAATAAAAACATCATGCCTGGTAAGTTACGAACGATTGAAACGACAAAATAAAGCGGTAAGTTTTCTAACCATAGCTTATGGGAAAAAGGGGCACTCACACGAGCACTAAAAAAAAATGCTCGGCACGAGGCCGTGTCCGCTGGACACGGGGCCGTGTTCGCGCTGCAGACGGGATAAAACCCATTTTTTCAAAACAGTTTCTTCATTCCACACGCCCTGTTTCCCCACAAAAGCTCTGGTTCCAGGCGATTTTTCGCGAAATTTCGACGTCTCCTATCGATCTAACAACGTCAAGGTATGATTCTATCACTCTTAGTAGTTAGATTAGTTTCTTGCATGTAGTTAAAACACCACAAATTTGGGGAAAAATCTAGGGTTCTTGAAGTTCATCCGGATCGAACCTCAAATTTTTGCCTAAATCTGTTTGCATTTAGTTAGATTAGTGTTAAGGAAAGTAAATACACTTAGATTGTTCAAAGATTCACCCGATTTCTTACGAAAACCCCAAACCCTTGTTCTTGAACCTAAAAAGATAAAATTGATGGGGTAAACGGGATATTTTGGGAAAAACGGTGTTTAGGGTTTCATTTTCGGGGGAAACCGCACCTATTGGACCAAAAATTTTCAAGTTTTCGAAACCGGGTCGAAAAATGAAGTTTTTGAGTAACAGACCTCTGGACACGGGGCCGTGTCCGATGGGCACGGGGTCGTGTCCAGCCCGCTGTTTGCAGTTTTGTCCGAAAACATTTCTGTTTCGTGCTAACTCTTGGTGTATTCTTTCAGATGGCAAAGTTCACAAGGTTCAATGCAAATGAGCTCGATGCAAGAGCAAGGTATGAGATACTTCAAACAAGACCCGAGGAGTACCCTAGGAGAGCTTGCACGGACCTGTTAACCTTGGTAAACCAGCTGGACCGATTCAACAACATCGTTACGGGACTATTAGCTGTTGCATTAAACACTAGGCTTCGGTCGGTGCATCAATGCACCATGGAGTTCTACAGTACCTTTAACTTCACTTCAAGGTGTGACCCATTCGACAATGAAGGGGTTGTATTTCGGTGTGGAGGGACAATGTACTCGATCTCTATGGCACAGTTTGGAGCCATAATAGGGCTATACCAAGAAGAGGAATCGGGAAACGAAGAAAATACCGGGGGATTACGAGACTTGGATGAAAATGAAAGACAAGCCGCATGGGCTCAAATCGGTGAAGGAATCTACAACCCTCGTAGCACCAAGAGTACGAAGCTAAGGGATCCGCTCTATCGCTACATTCACAGGATCCTCACCTACTCTCTAAACCAACGTCACGACAGTAGCGGCGTTGTAGGGTTGAAAGATTTGGTTGTCCTCCACTGTATCCACAACCGGAAGCCTCTCGATGTTCCGTATCTCCTATTACGAAACATGCATCTCAACCGCCTTGCTCGCGCTCCAACGCCTATCTTCTTCGGAGGATGGGTGTACCGTCTTTTCAAGCATTACACGCGAATTCCAAGGTCCTTTGAAAGAAGCCCATGGTCAGGACGAGTTGACTACCACATTTGCCGAGCCATGAACTTACTTTATGAGGCGGAAGACGGAACAGTGAGTTTCCAAAGAACGCAAGGCTATGCATGGAACCCACAGGAGGCCCTAGTGCTTCACGCGCCACCTCCCCACCACCAGTATCAACCCCATGGCGATCCGGGTCAATCCTCCTCACAAGGAGGCGGTTTTCCTAATTTTCAAAGCTTACATGATCTTATGCAGGAAAACCTCATGTGTACCAGGAACGCCTACAACCTCGCCAACAACACTTACCACCGGGTCGGAGCTATTGAACACAACATCAACGATATACAAGATGATATCGGAAGCATCCGGGAGTATATGGCGGGGCATGGGGATAGAGGTGATGATAGCGATGAGGATATGGAGTAGGGAGCATAGGAGGAAGTGGTTGATGGATGACTCCCCAGGTTAACCCTTTGCAATCTTGAACAATTGATGGCCTGCGTGCCAAGTGTTAGACAATTTACTTTTCCTAACTATTTTCTGCATTTTATTTTTCTTTTTCTTTTACTTTATGCTTGGAACAATTAACTATGGTAATTTAGGATGTTTGTGTTGCTTGGTGTGGTATTAAGTGATGAAACAGGTACAAACCGAGGCTTGGAATGTTAAGCCTCAGCACTTATAGGGCCAGGATGGAAAAACCGGAGGAAGAAACCTGATTTTCAGGCTTTCAGACTGTCCACACGGGGACGTGTCCAGCCAACACGCCCCCGTGCTCACCTCCCAGACCTGCTGTTTGGCTACCGTCCTGCAGATTTTTGTCAGACATGTGGCCGTGTCCAGTGGACACGGGGCCGTGTTCACCTTCTGTAAGTTCTCGTTACTGGCAGTCCGCCACGGGGTCGTGTCCAGTGGACACGGGGCCGTGTCCAGACTACCAGTAACATAAACCTTTGCTTTCTAACACCATTTTACACATCTAATCAACCTAAAAATTTATTTTTGGGACACATTGAGGACAATGTGTAATTTAAGTGTGGGGGGGATGCTAAAGCCTTGAATTTTGCAAGTCCTAAATACAAGCCTTACACAAAACTCTATTGGAACCGCTAATCACCCCAAATTTTTTCAAAAATTTCATTTTTTTTTACTTGTCTAGGTTTAACTCGGGAAATTCAAGTTCTCAAAAAGGTTATATTTTTACAAATTTACAACCGATAGCGTAGTGATAAAAAGAACCAACATAAGAAAATTATGAAAAGGCATGGCAAACTTAGTTAAAATTTGATTATATATACTTGATCACATAAAAACCCATTCCCACAAAAAGTGAGTTTTGAGCCTTTATTGAGCATACAATTACATATCATTAGACTAAATGCTCATTTTTCGTTTCTTGTGTGAATAGCCGCTTGGTTCTTACGACTCTAGAACTTGCCATGACGATACATTCCCAGTCCTTATCAACTTAAACCCGAGTAAGTAAATGATGGAGGCATTAGGACTAACCCTTTTTTATTTCTACACCATTATTTTTCTTTTTCTTTTTACCACCTACCCAAAAATCCCCCTAGTTAACCCCTTTGAGCCTAAACCTTTTCATTTCATCACCCAAACCAAAAACCCTTTTACCCACCAAAACCTTTTTTTTTCTTTTTTTAACCCTTTGTTTTAGTAACAAGTTCGGTTTTTCGTATAAAAAAAAATGTTGATGATGAAGCAAAAAGAAAATAAACAAACAAGTTCATCAAAAATAACTTTGTTTGAATAAAAGCTTCATCAAAATAAAAAGTTGCAAAAATAGAAAGTCCTACGAAAACTGACACTTGTTACGCTTTTCGCCCTTTTTCTACTAACCACTAACCACTATCCCAACCACCTACCTTTAACCCAAGCCTAACCCTTAACCCACAAAGTCCTCTTGATATCTACAAAGGTATAAAAGTTAAAAAGGAGAAGGATTGATTGCTTGGCAAGCCTATGGTAGGAATAAGTTCCATGCCGCTCTCGAGTGATTCACTAAAAATACACCTTCGGCCGAGTGTGAGTGATTTCTCCCGTGAGGTATGTGAAGTTGTATATAAATGGAATTTTAAAAAAGGCATGTTATACCCAAATAAGTAATTTCTCCTATGAAACGTTCTAAATAAATCATTACGAATAGGAGTGTAAATAGATAAAAATAAAACCCAAAAAGATCTTGGATATCCCGACACTCTACGACAAGCCCAAAACCTTATCTTCTACTCATTCCATTTGGGAGTGTAAGCCACATATTAAAGAGTTTTGCTTGAGGACAAGCAAAAGTTCAAGTGTGGGGGTATTTGATGTGTGTAAAATGCAACATATAAATTACATCAATTAAGGCATAAAACTAACCCTTTTTAAGTACTAATATTGGAAAAAGAGTGTTTTTGTCTTCCTTTTGTATTTTCAGGATTAAATGAGCTCAAGAACACAAAAGAAGCAAAAAGACAGCTAATTCCAACATAAATACAAAGAAAGGAACACTAGTGGACTGCCCGACCCCTCAACGGCATCTTCCCAAGCAAAATAGAGAAGACAGAAGGCGGAACACGCCCCGTGCTCAGTCAGCACGGGGCCGTGCCCAAGAAGCAGCAGAAAAGACAAACCTATAGAAGCTTCTATTGCCCACCACGGGCCGTGCCCAGCGGACACGGGGGCGTGTCGAAAGTACAGCGGGCGCATTTATTGTAATTGCGAATTACAATTAATGAGGAGAGAGAGTGTCAGACAGGCACGGGGCCGTGCCCAGCTCTCTGTTCGGCCTATAAATAGGAGTGCTTGGATTCATTTCATCTCATCCCTTGGCACACCACCTCTCTCACACTTCATCCACCACCCACCACCATCACAACACCGTCATCCACCACCATCATCCATTGTCCATCATAGAGTGTGTGAGTCGTCTCGGGATCCAAGATTGATCGTAAGAGTTCTTGACAATCAAGGCCATGTTTGCCTAAGTCTCTTACATCACTTGGTGAAGACAAAGTGTCTAGTATAATACTTTTTATTTCTAATCTTTTGCACTTTTTATTTGGTTTTGTATTAATGACTTTAATAACTAGTTACTTATGTTGAAGGTGATCTTTCCTTATCGTTTGTCCGTGGTGTCTTGGCATTATTTTACTGTCTATATAAAATAAAGGATTTTCACCATTCATATCTCCACGGTCTATATGGAGGTATGTTGGCTACCTGGTCGGGGGTTAAGGGAACGGTTTGGTAAAGGTCTTGCCATTGTTCAGCGTTTAGAGGTCCTGCAATGGACCTGGGTCAAATTTAGTAGGACCTCCTTCAATGCTTCACGGTATTGGATGGCGGGGGTCCAAACTCTTTGACCCCCTCATAAGTTAACTACTATTAATACTATAACCCGGCTATTTAGGACTGTATCCCTGCTGACTCAGACTACTTAGCCGAGGGTAACGCCGCCGCCAAAAGCAGGGCCTACCACAATACTGCATTAATAACTTAATTCATTATCTTCCAATAATCCACCCCTTTAGGATTGTATCCTTGCTGACTCAAACTACTGGGGTGAGGGTAACGTCACCTTCAAAAGAGGGGCGTACTACAATAACTAAGATAATCTCTTAATTATGTGCAAAAGTGCGGAAATAATCAAAGGTTATACTAGATACGAGTCGGAACCAAGTGATTCATCTTGTCTATCTGTTTTTATTTTATTTTTATTTTCAGCATTTTAGTTAGTTTTTATCTTTTCTTAGTTTAAAACATTTTTCTAAACTTTTATTTTGATTAGACGTTGAGGATAAACCGGTACTAAAAGCTCTTGTGTCCTTGGACGACCTCGGTATCTTACCAACGCTATACTACACTCAACGATGGGTGCACTTGCCCATATGTGTGTTTAGTGTTAGTGAAATATCGTGTTTTATAAATTTAAAATTTGGCTAAAATAAGTGTTAAAAATGACTTAAAATATACACCTAATATATATAACACTTTACCGCACATCAAATGCCAACATATATACCGCACAAGTTTTACCGATTTTGGGGGAGAAATCGGTGAGGGTATACCGAATCGGGGAGAGGGAGGAAAGGGGAGAGAGTGGGGGTGTGTGGTGGGGTCCATACCATCTCAACCAATCACACGTTTTTTTTTTTTTTTTTTTAAATAGTTTACCAATTCATGAAGTGTCTAACCATTGCCAATACTTTTGAGCATAGTTTACCACTTTGACATGACACACTCTTATTGGTTGATTTTGAAGTTTACAACTTTCAAGTGTCTAACTACTCCCTACACCCTTAAACTATAAGGGAATATAATACCTTATGAAATAAGTGATTCAATTACATTTATTAACTAAACACCCTTTTCTTCATTACTTATAGTAATCCATTCTATTACGCATTTTAAATTTTAATCCTACATATCAAACACTAACTGGATCTTTTGGGAAAAACTTTTTAAGGGTGCCACCACATACGTGTAACTGTACTATGACAAATCAATAAAATTTAATTTATTTGTGTGGTTATCTTTGTGAACAAAGGAATAAAAAATTAATTGGAAAGAGGTGCAAGAAAAGTGACACGTGTACGGACAGATATTACGAAAAGTTGTCGGGGGAAGATGCCACGTGGAGGAGAGTTATTCGTGTAGCTATCCACCCACATGCATTTGAGCAAATGACTTCCTTCCTGGTATCAAACTCCTTTTATTTATGTATATGTTTTGCTTCCTTTTTCCACGCTTTAGTGTAGCGCGTGTTCTACACTTTTTTTTATTAGGATTATTACATATAGGAAAATTACACTTTTTGTCCTTTATATTTATATCGGATTGCAATGGATAGCCTTTAATTTTAATAATTACAGACACAATCCTTTATTTGGAAAACTTAACCAGGTTAGTGCTAAAGGACGTAGAGTGTAATGAGTTTTCCAAATAAAGGACTATGACTGTAATTATTGAAGTTAAAAGCTATCTGTTGCAATCTGATACAAACATAAAGGACGAAAAACGTAATTTACCCTTATATATATATATATATGTGTGTGTGTGTGTGAGAATCAAATAGTAAGTTTATTTCGGTTAGAAATAATAGAAATCAATAGTATTATGACATTTGTCAAAATTTAAAATAAAGAGTAAGGGTATTTTAGTCAATGTTACCCAATTTTCTCCCTTCTTCTTCTCTCATAACTTCAAAACCCACCATCTTCAACCTTTTCTTCACTTTCTATCTCAATAATCACTACATTATAGTGCGATTTTCGTCACCAATCAATGATTCAAATACCAAATCAACGTGTTCTTCAACCTTTTTGAAGAAACCAGTTTAATTTCATACAATATCTCATTTTTTCCTGCGATTTTGAAGCGAATCACTCGATTCGTTCGATTTTTTTGTAAGATTTTTCAAAATTGGCTTTGATCTATGTAATTTTTTTTATTACATTTTTACGATCTTGATTTTTGAATTGAGTCATTGTGTTTTACGATCTTGGCGGGGGTCCGGGGGCAGCGTCCTTGGGAGCAGGGTCCAAGGGGCAGAGCCCCTGGCTTGGGTCGTCAGCTTGGAATTTTTTTTTTTTTGATTAAATTTCTTTAATAAAACTGTATCAGAAAATTTAATTTTCTATAATTTGTCTCATTTTCGTAGACAGTTTTTGAATTGTTTTTGGTTCATTGCGTTTTAGGTAAAACACATTTTTATGTGTTTTCAGTCCATTGCGATTTAGAGAGAACACTTTCTTTTGTGTTTTTAGGCCATTGCATTTTAGAAATAAAATATTTTTATGTGTTTTTTAGCCATTGCGTTTTAGAAAAACCCATTTTTGAATTGTTTTTAATCCATTGCGTTTTATGTAAAACACATTTTTATGTGTTTTCAGTCCATTGCGTTTTAGAAAGAAAAACATTTTTAAGTGTTTTCTCGCCATTGCGTTTTAGAAATAAAACATTTCTTTGTTTTTTTGGTGCATTGCGTTTTAGGTAAAACACATTTTTATGTGTTTTCAGTCTATTGTGTTTTAGAAAATACACTTTCTTTTGTGTTTTTTGGTCATTGCGTTTTAGAAAAAAAAAACATTTTAAGTGTTTTCTGGCCATTGCGTTTTAGAAAATAAGACATTTTTCTGTGTTTTTTGTGCATTGCGTTTTAGGTAAAACATATTTGTATGTGTTTTCAGTCCATTGCGTTTTAGAAATTATACTTTCTTTTGTGTTTTTAGGCTATTCGTTTTAGAAATAAGACATTTCTTTATGTTTTCTGGCCATTGCGTAATAGAAAAAGACATTTCTTTGTGTTTTAGGTGCATTGCGTTTTAGAAAAAAAGTCATTTTTTACGTTTTTTTTCCATTGTGTTTTACGCAACTGATTTTTTTTCATTGCGTTTTACGCAACTGAGTTTTCGAATTTTTTTTTTCGAAAATATAACAATAATATACTCGTTTTAAAGATTAAAAAACGCTCGTTTTTTGGTGCAATTTTTATAAAAAAAAATAATGTCGTATGAAAAAGTTATTAACGTTTAAAAAATGGGGGTGGGGGGGATTGGAGGAGAGAGAAACTATTGTCTTGGATTAACTACAATGCCCTTATACAAACCCACACCCCTCTTTTTTGATTTTCAATTTCATTCATTTAATCTTAGCCATTGATTAAATCAATTGATGATCAAGATTACTTCCTAGCTAAAAAACTTCCTATTATATCCTAACCCTACATATATATATATATATATATATATAGGTAAAGGATCCTGTACAAAGTCCTACTTTTGTACGAAGTGTGAGAAATAATTTGGCGATGACAAGTGTCCTTTATCTTAATTAATTCAAAAGGGTACATTAGTAATTTACCTTTCTTATCAATTAATTGTGTGTAACTGTTTTGGAGTTAATTTAGGAGATTATATCATCAGAATCAATCATTAACTAGTATTATATCATCTTCGTTCATTAATTCAGGTTCAAAAGTATTTTTTTTCTCTGCAATTTTGGAGCAATTTTTTCATTACGAAAATCACAAATGGAAGAAAGCGATACAGGTTCATGTGTGGTGTTTTATTGCATAAAACAATTGTTTGTATGGTGTCGTTTATATACAGATTGCGTTGAGGAAAAATATACAATAAAACTTACTGTGTTTTCATGGATTTCATCTATATTTTTTTTCATGAAAAAACATGAGTTATTTGATTAGGTTTGTTTTATATAATGTTTGGTATGAAACGGGTTTTGTTAAGTTGTATGGTGTTATATTCATAGAAGGTTGCTTGGGATTCCAGATAAAACACCATGACTTGAATCATGGCGTGGTGTTTTATCTGGAGACATTGTTCATGGCGTGGTGTTTTAAACATCTGGAGACACCACAACATGAACAATGTCTCCAGATAAAACACCACGCTATGAACAATGTCTCCAGATGTTTAAAACACCACGCCATGAACAGTGTCTCTAGATAAAACACCACACCATGAACAGTGTCTCTAGATAAAACACCACACCATGAACAATGTCTCCAGATAAAACACCACGCCATGAACAATGTCTCCAGATAAAACACCACGCCATGAACAATGTCTCCAGATAAAAACTACGCCATGAATCTGATTACAGTTCTTCTAAACGTAAAACACCACGCATTGAATCTTATATAAAACAAAAAGGCTTCCGATTTAGATATTGGTAATTAATTCCGATATTTAAGGAAAAAAGGAGTGAATGTAGGTGTTTTTGGTTGTGTAGAATACGGTTACCATATTTGAAACATTGAAAAAGACACTATTGCCCTTCAATTTTACATAAGGTCCCTCTAATTAAAACACAATTTACATTTTTATACCCTATTGATCTCAACCATTAGATCAAATATCAAATGGTTTAAAACACTTCTTACTCTTCTCACATTTTAAACACTTTTTACCATATCCCTACCCTATATATATATAGGGGAAGGATGTATAGAAAACCCACTTTAATTTAGAAAACCCGGGAAACTTAAAGCTCCCGATGTTTTTTTTTTTTTTTTGAAAAAATTTATACATGTTATATACATGTTTTTAAGGGTTTTGGGCAAAAAAAATCAAAAAAGCGCCGAGTAGATATTTAAAAAAAAAATAAACAAGTTTTGGTGTAACACGTGTTACATTCATCTGACATATTTGTAACACGTGTTACACTAAAACTTGTTTATTTTTTTTTAAAATATCTACTCGGCGCTTTTTTGATTTTTTTTACCCAAAACCCTTAAAAACATGTATATAACATGTATAAATTTTTTCAAAAAAAAAAAAAAACATCGGGAGCTTTGAGTTTCCCGGGTTTTCTAAATTAAAGTGGGTTTTCTATAGATACTTACATTATATATATATATATATAGTGGAGGGTTCAAATGAGAATAATTTTTTTGTAAGAAGAAAAAAGAAGAAGTTTCAACCAATAACAATGCTCCATTTTACTTCATTTAATATTTTCATATAATTTTAATATAAGGGTACATTGGTAAACTTACATAAATCATTAATTTGTATTCTTCCCATTTAATAACTAACTAAATTAAATTTGTAACTCCTTTTCAAAATATATATTTTTTTCCAAATTAAAAAACAACTTAATTTAAATGGAGAATAAATTACTAGTTGTGTAGGATACATTACGAGTTGTGTAGGATAAATTTTGAGATGTGTAGGATAAATTTCGACTGTGTAGGATAAAATTCTTTAATGTATAGGGTATATGTAGGAAAATTTTGATATGTGTAGGTTTTGTAGTTTATATATAGGATAATTAATTATTAGTTGACTAACTAATTAAAGAGAGAAAAATTAATGATAAGAGTTATAAATGAAATAGTATTTTACTAATATGCCCTTTCTTCTTTTTCTTCTCACATTAAATTTCTTCTCAAATGAACCTTCCCCTATATATATATCTCTTTTTTTGTTTTGTTTGCAATAAATATATGAAATATTATTGTCACATTTAATTTGACATATATTTTTATAAACTCAGTTAATACAATACACTTTTAGTAAAACTATGAGAGACACAATGTCTATGTTTGAATGTTATGACATAATGTCTAAATCAATAAATGCACGAGTTTAAACTTTAAACTAATACTTTGAGAACACAATCATGGTTATTCACTTCATATAAGTTGTGTAATTTTTGATGGTTAAATCACAACATTTTTCTTCTTCTTACAGTTTTAGTTATGAAATTTAGTTTACAATTACAAAATATATAGAATTTTTGATGGTGACATACTGACATGGTTTAGTTGTGTTATTTCTTTTGTTAAAGTGATTGATTTACACGAGACAAATAAAACATTTGTTTTATGATATCTATGGAAACTTTATAGCAAAATATCCCATGTGAAAGTCACTTGATTTTTGGGATTGACTTTATTTAGAGACATTCCAACCAATTCAATGCAACAAATCAATCTCATTATGTAAAGTTTTAAAAGCTTAAAATGCAACTTTTTAACTTAAGTTTGTGTGTTATGGGTTCACGTCTCCTTTGCCACTTAAAAGGGGTTAGGTGCAACTTTTTAACTTAAGTTTGTGTGTTATGGGTTTACCGTTTACGTCTCATTTGCTACATCATCAAGTTGTGCATGAAACGTTATTCAAAGGGAGCTTGATTGGGCTTGCTATGAGAGGTTTTCACAAGTGTGGTCAGTGGCGGATCTTGCCCGTTGAACCTGTCAGGGCCGAAAGACACGGGCACTAAAATTAGCACTACGGCCGAAAAACTTGTCAGGGCCGAACATAGTATATATACAAAATTTCGATCGAAATGCGGAAAATTAGCACTACGGCCGAAAAACTTGCCAGGGTCGTGGCCCTGCCACGGCTCCACTAAGATCCGCCCCTGAGTGTGGTTGTAGAGTGTTTGTAGACTCAAGCTAGACTCTACCGATTTTAGGTATATTGTACATGCATTGGTACATTTCTTTTATTGATTTTGGTATTCGGTACTTTCGGTATTTGTACTAGTATCAAATACAGGGCCGACTCAAGGGGGAGTGAAATAAAGCCAGAGCTTTAGGCCTCCATTTTCCTAGGGCCTCAAATTCTAAGAAAATATATTATATGTTAGTAATTTTGGCTTTGAGATTGTTAACATTGAGGTTTATGATCTATAATTATGCGTATACAAAGATGATATATGAAAAATAGGATCCATAGCAAGTTTTTTCGTTTACAAAAAGGGCCCCAATTTTGCTATCCCCTTTGGGTCTAGAAATATTTAGAAAATTTTGAGCCTGCCATGATCGAATATTATATAGAACTTTAAAAGTTTTTTTATATTATGTTTTATTTCGTCTTATGGTATTTATGATACTTGTATTGATTTTACTTATTTGGTACCCTATCATATTGGTACTCGTACCAATTTTACCTATTTGGTAGTTGTATTATATTGGTATTTGTGCTCATTTTACCTATTTAGTGTCGTACGAGTTCTCAAAAACTAAAATAAAACAAAGTGGTACCAAAACGGGTACCATACCGAAATACTCGTACCCGTACCATACCAGTATATTTGGTACTCAGTTTTGTTCAAATTTGGTACTGATATTTTTGGTACTGGTACAAGTATGGGTACAAGTACGAGTACTGTACCAATCCTATCCCTATCATAAAGCGAATCAAACTTTTCTATGTGGGAATGGGGGCGTAAAAAGAGATGAAGGCATAACACAAAGACTAAAGGAATGATTGGAAAAAAATGTTGGATTGCTTAGAACCACTGGAGTATCATCGTGTCACCAGCAGAACCACCCGATCATATTCATCTCCACTAGGCAATAATGCATATACACCAATTCAGGAGGAAACCCAATAATCTGGGAAAACCCCCTTTGTGGGAATCAAACCCATGACCTAATGGTCATAAGTCTTATCCCACCACCAAAATACCACTAGGCTATAATGCCATGGGTGATGATTAAAATGTTTGATTGTGGATTTAGCAACTAATAAGTTTTGGTTATAACTGAAATAGCTCCTCTACTAGTGACATAATTGGTTTAGCTATGAGTTGATCAATGATATTTTGGATCTATATTTGCGGTCTTCGCTAAATTCTCCCTGCAAAGTTATACTCCTAATAGTGACCTACAACTTTAAGTTAGTCAATTTGACCTAATAAAGTATAAATATATAGCTTGAAAAATAACTCCAAACAAAGCTAGACATGATTTTTTTTTTTTTTTTGGACTTTCTCTTTTGGAAATATAATATACGAGATGGCTCGATACTTCGATTTAGTTATAAATGTTTTTTATACAAAACATAAAACAAACCCATATGTTTGGTTGTAGATATTTCAAAACTAAATCATGAGTTATTGTAATGATTTGAGTAAAATTTATTCGGTATCTTTCCAATCGTGGTTCAATTTTTTCGATTACTTGCTCATTGGCAGACTAATCTGAATTTGGTTATTAACATGAAATGTGTAAAAGTTGTAAGCAAATAAAATATGCATTAACCATTTAACCGTTGCATGATAATTATGCTAAGGCCGAAGGGTATGAAGGGCGCCACTGTGCCACCTCACCGCCGAGTAACCATGAACTAGTTGATGTATTCGTATTTAAGAGGATACAAATACAAATTCATTACATACTAAATATATAAACCCATGCATCATGGTCCTGCGTTTTATATCTTCAAAGGCTAAACATCTTTTTAACAATTTAAATAAACCTTTTCTAAATACTTGTATCATTATCAAATAACCATATGCGTTTTTCTACTAAATCAACAAAAACTATTTATTTCATATATTAAAAGAAATAAACATAAAAAAAAAAACGTTTATCAAGCAATTCCCAACACCAATGTGGAACTTCAACATAAGATGGTCATTCAAATGTTAATTTGTTTTCATGATTACTAGAATAGTAAGCATATAAGGGTGTAATGAGTGGTTAAACACTTGAGAGTGACAAACTAAAAAATCAACTAATGAGAGTGTGTCATGTCAAAGTGGTAAACAATGCTCAAAAGTGTTGGCAATGGTTTAGACACTTGATGAAATGGTAAACTATTTAAAAAAAGGAAAAATGTGTGATTAGTTGAGATTAGAATGGACCCCACCCCACACTACCCTCTCTCTCTCTCACATACATTCCCTCCCCGCTCGGCATGCCATCACCGAACGACAAACAAACCGCATCGGCAAAGGGTCGGCGGCGGTGTTTGCCGCGCGGCAACCGGCTTTGCTGAACCCTTTGTCGCACCCACACCGGACACCCTAAAGTATATTTGACAACTTCGGCTAACCTACTTAGTAAGATCATATGTTTTTAAAAAGGAGGTTTAGCCTTAAATTTGTACAACTAGGTTGCACTGAGACGGGTACGGGAACGGGGTACGGGGACGGGTACGGGAACAGGAAACGGCAAAACTAAAAAATTCAAGAAGCGGAGACGGGACGAGTACGGGAATAAAAACATATAAAAAAATAAATATATATTAAAGATAATGTAACATAAAATCCCAAAATAATTATATAGTGATGTAAAGCCCAAGCCCATTTTAAACCCTACTATATAAACCATGTTATAAAAAAAAACCCTCATTTCACTTTTAACATCCAGCCGACACCCTCTTGATCTCTCTCAATCTCGTTACAGGTCCGACGATCGTAGCCGGAGGTGCCGGCCGAGCTCCGGCGCCATCTTTTCCGGCTGTTACGCACACTTTCTCCATCTCTCCAAAATCTGGCAACCGGAGGAGCTCCGGCCGTCGTTCCGACAGTAACACCGGCAAACACCCCCATAAATTCCTTCCTTATACCATTTTAACACATCTGTTTCGTATACACACACACACTTGGTTACGGTATGATTCGACGAGATCATAAGAGAGAAAGGTAGAGAGAGCAGGAGGAAGGAGAGAGAGAACGGGCGGCGCCGGCGTCGATTGCCGGTGACCGCCGCTGAAGATTGATGACGATCGATGATGGCAGTTGTGATGATGATGACTTAGCTGTGATAAAACCAAAAAAAACGGGAAACGTTTCCTGCACGTCCCCAAACCCCGTCCCCTTCTGCAGCGGCCGTACCCAACATGCCGGGGACGTTTCCCGACCATCCCCGTGCCGTTTCCGTCCCCTAGCAGTCCCCTGGACGGGAGACGGCACCTCATAGGCGTTTCCGTGCTTCCGAGTTGTACAATTGTTGTACGTAGAGTACAAATACATTTGTCGCTAAAAAACATATATAACTATATCCACCTTTACCTCTAATATATATATAGAGTTAATAGCCAAAATGGTCCCTGAGGTTTGCTCACTTTTACCACTTTAGTCCAAAATCCAAATTTTTTAAATCTGGGTCCCTGACGTTTGCATTTTGTTGCCATTTTAGTCCAAATTTCAAAAAAGTCTAATTTTGTCAAATTTTTTACAGAATTTTGTCTTTATCCTCATTTCTCATAAGGGCAATTCTGTCATTGTACATTATTATAAAGTAATTTATATTAAAGGAAAAAAAAAACCCTCTTTAAAAAAAACCCTCTCTCTCTCTTCACAAGCACCACCACCACCTCCCTCTCTCTCTCCCTCTACTCCGCTCTGCCGCCACCAATTTAAAAACCAGATGAAATGGATCTGACCAGATGAAGAACCTAGATGAAATGGATCTGACCAAATCGACAAACAACAACAACAAAACCGCCTCTGTCTCTCTCTCTTCTCCGGAAATGCAGAAGTAGTTGCGGTGGTGGAAGGTTGTGATGATGGTGGGGTGGGTGGTGACGGTGGTGGTGGTGGTGGAAGGTTGTGATGATGGTGACGGTGGTGGTGGGAGGCGGTGATGCTGGTGGTAGAAGGCGGTGATGGTGGTGGGTCTTTGTGTGGATGCAGGTCATCGGAGATGGAGGTGGAGGTGTAGGTCATCGGCGGTGGCGGTGGGTATTTGAGAGAGAGATGGGTGGGTGAATCGATTAGGTGGTTGCCCAAATCGGCCCAGCACCAAGAATCGGCCCAGCACCAAGAATCATAATCTTTTTAATGTAAGTACGCTTACCCACTTGTGGTTTCTTGTCTTGAATCGATTTGGTAGTTGAGGCATTTGAGCAAACAGCTTGTGGTTTCTTGTCTTGAATCGATTTGGGTGGGTGATTTTGGACTTGTTTAGGGAGAATAATGAAAAGGGGTATGATTTTGATTTGGGGGATATGAAAGTGGATGTGTTAGTGGGTTTGATGAGGATGTTGTCACAGGGGTTGAAGCAGTGAGCCGCCATAGATGAAAGCTTGTTGAAGATGGTGAACAGAGATGATGAGGGAAAGATAGCGGCGCCATATTAGGTTTTAGCCAAAATACTCTGAGGAAGAAGATGAGGATAAAGACAAAATTCTTTAATATAAATTACTTTATAATAATGTACAATGACAGAATTGCCCTTATGAGAAATGAGGATAAAGACAAAATTCTGTAAAAAAAATTGACAAAATTAGACTTTTTTGAAATTTGGACTAAAATGGCAACAAAATGCAAACCTCAGGGACCCAGATTTAACAAATTTGGATTTTGGACTAAAGTGGCAAAAGTGAGCAAACCTCAGGGACCATTTTGGCTATTAACTCATATATATATGATAAAAAACAAACTGAATGAACACTGAATTATTATTAAATTAAAATTAGAATTAGATTAGAATTATTTAAAATTATAATGGAATGAATAGTAACATCATTAAAAGATGAGTAAATGGTATCGGGTATAGGTACCGGTCTCAAATTTATCAAACCGGTGTATTTTCGGTACCGGTTCTGCACAGGTATTCATCGGTTTTTACCCTCAAATACCGATGCCGTACCAGTACCGACCGGTACAGAACCGTACCATACTAGGTATATTCGGTACCGGTACCCACTTTTGGGGATTTCGGTAACGGTATTTTCGTTACCGGTTGGTAACGAGCTCATTAAATCCTGTAGCAACGCAGCAATGCAAGTAATTGCACCGTTTAGATTACTTTTCATACACACGGTAAGTAAATTGTATTTCGTTTGAATGAGGTTTTATATACATAACTTATTTTGCTTTCTTTTTTGTCTTTTTCTGTAATGAATGAATTGTAGCATGTTAAATTAACTTGAATATTTAGAATATTGATGAGCAAATCGTATCAAATCCTGTAAACGAACCGGTATCGTATCGGTACCAAATTTACAATACCAAATCATTTTCGGTACCAATTTGGTACCCACCTTTTGGCGTTTTCAGAATCGTTACTTTCGGTTCGACACCGGTCTAGCACCATACCTGTATTTATTGATTTTTATCTTCAAATACCATACCGTATTGTACTGAGAATTTTCTGTGCCGGTACCTAATTTGGATGATTTTTCGGATCGGTACTTTCGCTGGCGTTACCAGTACCGAGCTCATCCATATTTTAACGTGTTAGCACCGTAATAACTGAACTGAAAACAACCGAATTTCCAACGTGTAGGACATGTGGGTCCTATTATTATATATTAGGTTATTTAAAATCGTTTTTTTATGACTGAGTGACTATTCTTACCACGTTATTTTATTTATGTTTTGATATTCGGTATCTGTTTGCCTTTGCTGACACGCCTTTTGTAGTCGTTGGGTCCCGCCGCAACGCGCGGGATGAAAATAACTAGTTTATTTTTAAGTTTGTGAATTCAAATTGTAATGTTGTTTTGTTCTTTATACACAATTTTATTTATAGATTTATGAATTATTTATTTGAATTTTCTTAGCCGTCTATAATACATAGATACCTAACCTAGTTATAACTATTTCACTGATCTCAAGATAAATATTTAAAATATATATTTTAACTTGCAATAAAAAAGATTCACATTTAGAAAATAATCAATAAAATTCTAATACTACTTTTAGCTTATGTAATGTAATGTAATTAAATCATATGTTCACACAATTAGGTGGATACAATTGCATATAAAAATTATTCATACAATTACATATAAAAATTAGGTGGATAAAAATTACTCATACAATTAAATCATATGTTAACACAATTAGGTGGATAAAAATTAATCATACAATTACATATAACAATTACTCCCCCTCTTCTACACGCGAGAATTTGAACGGTATCAGTTTTGATTCATTACGTTACCATCACCTGACGTAACAATCAAGTAATAAAACTCAAACATATAAAGTTGTGATATGCCTAAAAGGATATCAACACATTTTTTCTACACCAATCTAAAACAGTAAGACCAATAATAATGGTAACGGCTACTGAGTGAAAAGTAAATGACAGGTAGGCATTGCGTCTCTCACTTACTAACCGATGAACTAATGGTAATGATTAATAAGTGAAAAAAAGGAGTATGGTGTGTCATTATTTGGTTAGCGAAAAAAAGGAACCCATCTCCCATGCTTTAACTCTAGTTAGTGTCATGGTTTTAAGAATTGCTAAGCGATAGTCAGTCAGTGGGATACCGACTATCGATTAATCGGAATTAGTCATGATTAATCAGATTGAGATTTTATATGTAATTTTTAGTTTTATACGTACAACGTACGTACATACATACATTTTTAAATGTAATTTTTTAAGTATACAAGTTTTAACCATTCATCTATCCATTTTTTTATACCAGATTGATCACTGCAATTTACAGGTTTTGACCAAATTTTGATCAGGATATAACTGGAATCTCACTGAAATCGCCTATTTCCGGCCGGCTAGAGCCGACTAAGGCCGACTAGCGATTAATTCACCGATTATCTATAAATTAATTAGTGTCCGGCTAACTAGTCGTTGATCAATCCCAATATTCCAACACTGTTTACTACCCCAATGCCCCCGACACCACCTCATTGACGCCACGTAATGGTGTTCCCAATAGTTATTTGGTGACGTGGCAAGTGGGCGACGCCCAATACACATGGTCTAAAAATCTATCATGGTAATCGATATCAATTCGGTTAATCATTGTACTGATACGATACGATACAAACACTCGGTAATCGATATCAATTCAGTTTCCAACAAAATTATAGCTGGTATGTCAAAAAAGATATAAAAAAATAAACACACCTGCGTATTTATTCAGTTTTATCATAATAATAAATAAACGGAAATTATTCTAGAAAATTAAACTCCTATTTATAATTATTTTCTTAGGGTTAGAGTCGTATACAAATTCTCCTAAAAATAAGAAGTCATAAGAAGGGTATCAAACATACTCCGATTGACCCCATTCAATCGGCATTTGAACCGTCTTATCGAACTATACGATGTGATATTTTAGGTTTTTGTTTTTAAATGTTTAGCTTTTAGATTTTAGACTTTTTTGTTTACATAATTGTGTCTTTTTATTTATCTTTATCAATGTGTTTTTTCTATATTTGCGTCATTGTGTTATTTTTGCGAGTCATTATGTCTTTTTTCTTCGACATCGTGTTATGTTTTTGGGCATTGTGTTATATTTTGCGATATGTTATGACCTTGTACCCTTTTTATTTTTAAAAGCTTTTATAGAATATCTTTACCTATTTTCTTAATCTCAAATTCTAGATAACAAAACTCAAGATAAATATTTTCTTAATCTCAAGATAAATATTCAAAATTTATAATTTAACATTCTGAAAAAGTTATTCACATTCGTCCCATCATGAGTTATGCCAGAGAGTTTCGATCTTGTAGTGACACAACGACTGTCAAGTGGTAGCTGACGGTACAGTTTTCCGGGGAATGCCCAAGCCAAACTCTAAAACTAGTGTGTACCCGATTAAGACAACATAATCTGACCGGAATGAAGCAACAAAGCTTTTCAATATGAAAAATGCGGTAACCTAATACAAGAAAGTCGCTAAAGGTTTTAAACTATGTATTTAGTAGAATTGGGTTTTCTATTCAAATGGGGGTGACAGCGCAATTTATTGCCCGACTACCTGCCATTGCTTTGTAATTACCCTTTTTGTGTGAATGATATTGGAGTTTATTCAGTAAAACCAAAACAAATCATATATTCAATACAACCTGGGTACATAACATATACATACACACTACATACAAAAAATCACCCCCTTTCTTTCTCTCTCTCTCTCTCTCTCTAAAACACCTTCTCTATATATGTGGGTTTCGGCCCCCATCTTTGCCTCTTTCGCCTCTGAATTCCCAACAAAAATCGTACTCAATTCCAACAAATCCATCGCAAAAACTCTCACACTTCGAACACAAATTAACCCAAACTCTCAATTCTAGAGAGACAAACTCTTCCTGTTCCTGTATCCGATTACCACCTCTTTACTCCCTTCAATCCCCACCAATGCCCACTTTGTAGGTAAATTATTCAATCGGAACATCCATTTTCATTCCAATTCATCGTCACTCTCGTAAAAATCCCATTTTTATTGCTTGATTCGAGCTGTAAAGCGCTTTTGGAAAGCGATTGTTATTGGGGTTTTTTTGGGGTTTGATCTTTTAATCACTTTATTCGATTGGATATTTCAAACTTTGCTATTTGAGCTTTATTTAGTGATTTTGGATTTAGGGTTTTTTTTTTGGTTTTTTAGGTCCGATCGGTTAGTTCAAGGGTTACATTTGAGTTTTTGGAGAATTAGGGTTTCGAATTTTGATCAAGATTTGTGATTGGGGATTTGGGATTTGGGATTTTAACTTGAGGGTTACATTTGAGTTTAAGAAATTAATAATCTTTATTGGGTAGTGATCAAAATTCATAATTTATAAGTGGATGTTTTGATTTAAAAGTTTAAGTGTGGATTACAGTTACTGTTTGAGGCGATTCGAAGAGTGTTGAATGTTGAAATGAGTGGAAGGATATGATTAATGGAGATGAATATAGTTGGTGGTTTGTTTACATGTTGGGACTGTTGATTTTAGAAGTGGTTGAAAAGGTTTTGTTTATTGGTGTTTGTTATAGTTGTTGTTTGTGCAGTTTGCGCAATGTCTCGGTGCTTTCCGTTTCCGCCACCGGGATATGAAAAGAAACCATTAGTTGATGATCCGGACTTGCTGAAGAAGGTAACTCGAGCACTGTTGTTATTGTGTGTTTTTTAAAGAATCCGATACCCTTTGTAAATTGTTTTTGTTGTGTTAGTTTTGGTAATAGTTGGAGAAAGAATTATGTATCATAGTATTTGGTGGCATTTAATTATGTTGGAATGTGTGTTTGTGTTGATGATGCGTTTTCGTCGTTTGTAAGTTGGTTAGTGGTGATTATAGAAGATATGACCTAGTTATTTCGGGAAACCGGTTTTCGCATGATGAGCATGTTGTTTTTATGTGATTAATATGTGTGTATACCGGACGTATAGAAGCTATACTATAATAGGGTTTCATACATGTTACTATGGTGTTCCTGTATGGTAAGTTTGACTTCACTTTTTCATTGACATTACGATAAGTGTGACTTCACTTTACTTATGTAAATGCACCTTGAAATCATGGTTGACATAAAGAAGAATTTTGACATGTCTCATAACCACTTTTGAAGTTATTGATGGTGATGTCGTTATTGACACTTTAGAGTGGCATGTTAGGAACATGTTCTTGTTAAAATGTCGTTGTATTATAGTATTTGATATTGATGGCATCATCATTTTAGGAAACTGGTTTGACTTTTTAACAAAGACACCTCACTTGATATAATGACGAGACGTCTGTAAAGATGAAAACATTTATCTCTTTCAATAGTTTTTCTCAAATCTACAACAAAACTTTTCAATGATAACTATGGTGATACCTATGTGCATACTTATATAGCCTCCATGTTTTGACTGGTGCATATTGACATGCATAATTCAACTATGAGTTAATTTTCCAAAATGCGCTTATATATTAAAAAGTTCAAGCTACGGAATTTGAGTGACTGTAATAAAAATGAAACCCACATGCAGCCAGATCATTAGATCAACGATGACTGATAATTTGATATAAAGATACACGCCTGCAAGTAATTTGGTGTCTTAACAAATTTCCAAATAGGTAATGTCAGCATCTAGTTCTACACATCTTAAGATGGAAGTAATTGATCTTATGGACTTACGGAGTTACGGGTGATCAGGATGTCTATTTTGTACAAATTTATTTTCGTATTTGGACTTTTAATTAACGCATTCTTATCTGTGATTGTCTTATTTATATTCCTATTCCATCTACTAGAAGATGCATGTTTCATATATATTATATTTGGTACTGCTTAATATGAATCATGGATTTGTCTGTTTTTCATTATAGCACAATGGGTCATCATGACATCATCTTTATTTAACATCAACTTGTTTTATATGCATGAAAGTTCTATAACTGTACACAATAATACCGGGAAGTTTTCTTTATTGGGACAAGATACAAATGAAATAACCTAAGTAATCAATATATTTTTGGCTTTCGGTTTTATACTTTCCTTTGTAGCCGAATATGTTCGACAATGCGTAGTTACCTTTTTTCTTGTAGCTAGTTTTTGTTCTCTATCGGTGTTAAATAAATGGCTTTAGGTTTTACCTTTTTTTCATTTATTTTCAATCTTTAAAGGATTTTGGTCTGGTAATTACCTGCATTTTCTTACTTGTGTCACCATATTTTTTATTTAGGAAAAGCGAAAAGAGAAGAAGCACAAGAAGGACAAAGACAAAAAAGATAGTAAAGAAAAAAGGGAAAAAGATAGAAGCGAAGGGAAGCACAAAGAGAAAAAAGACAAAAAGGATAAACACCGCGACAAGAAGAAAGATAAGGAGAAGAGTAAAACCAGTACCCCCGATGAGAAAAATATACATGGCCAATTTGAGGGGTATAACGGGGAAACACTTTATCATCAAAATGAACAAACTAAAGAGAAAATCGGTTCCATTGATGACAAGAAACCGTCGATACAATATCCCCACCAAAATGGCGTTTTGTTCAGAAACAGGACTGAACAAAACAGGACTAAGGTCGAGGATACTGAAAATCTCAAATTTGTGCAAGAATTGGATAGAAGAACTAGAGACGAAGAAAAGGGAATCGGTAGCCAGCAGTTTGTCATTGACGGTAGAAAAAATAGTGGTAACAAAGTTGAAACTCAAAAGGCAGATGTGCGGCAAGCGGTCATGGATGCAGCCGGATTTGGCGGCAATGTGGCGGTGAGTAGAATTAATGGTGCAACACTACCTTTAGATAACCGAAGGATTGAGAAAACGAAAGAAAGAGGAGTTGACGGGCGGCAAATGGTCATGGATGTGGCGGGATATGGCGGCAATGCAGCGGTTCCGAATAGGGTTAACGGTGCAACACCGCCACCGCCACCTTTGGGTGATCGAAGGGTTGAGAAAATGCGAGAAATAGGAAGTGATGATAAGCGGAAAAACAAAGATCGGGATAAACAGAAAATGGAAAAGGAGAAAAAGCCGGAGAAACTAAAGGAAAAAAGCGAGCAGAAAAAAGTCAAGAGGGAGAAAAACAATGATATTATGAAGAGTGATACGGTCGATGGTGCTAATAGTTTGTCTGCGTATACGTTGGAAAATCGTTTTCAAGGCGTTGGTAATGACGGAAACTTAAAGAAAAGGAAAGCTATGGAGACAAACGGTGTTTTGCATGGTGAGTTTTCTTTCTTTCGAATTCTTACTAAAATTTATTATCAAGATCTATTATTTAAGAGGTGGCATTTTCGACCCATTTATCTATTAATGAGTTGATTTGGGCTATGTTCTATTTATAACGGGTCTAGTGGGTTAATCCAAAGAATTTAACTGGAAAGGAAACTGTTCAAATGGTTTACTAAAAGAAGTTAGATTATTTATGCGATAATATAGTTTTTGTATCTTTGCACACTAATAATTTATTAAAAGAGTGAAGTACACGAATGCTCCCTGTGGTTTATTAAAAATTTGGATTTGGTCCCCAGCTTTCCGAAAATACATAGATGGTCCTTGTGGTTTGCAATGTAACGCATTTAGTCTCCAACTTTTCCAAAAGTACATGGGTGGTCCCTATGGTTTGCACATTGTAACATGTTTAGTCCATAAGTTGGACAGGCTAAAACCTTTAGATTTGTTGGTTGGGGACTAATTGCATTACAAAGTGTAAACCACGGGACCATCTGTGTACTTTTGGAAAGCTTGGGATCAAATCCAAAATTTTGGTAAGCAACAAGGACCATCCGCGTACTTTACTCTTAATAAAATCGGATCGAAAAGTGCTTGTGGGTCGGTCTGACTCGATCCATTTTGACCAAACCAGAAAGATAACCTTTTTTTTTCTAACTATTTTCTTCAATTTGGAACCCTAAATTTTTTATATGCCCTTATCGTATGATATAGTCTCCAATATGCTGCATCTTGCACCAAGGTTTGAACTTTATGAAAGATCTAATAAGGTCTTAATTGTAGTAACTTTGGCATATTCATTAATATTTCTTTCATGAGATGTTTAAAACCATAACTTTTTTCAGAGAGCTGATATTATGTTGGTTTATGGACCTTTTAACCTTGTATGATGTAATATTACCTGTTTACCACTAGTTGATAAACTCGTATGATTTTTTCCGTTTTATTATGATTTATGAGAAACCTTTGCGCACTCAGATTTGATTTTTATTTCCTCATTATGTGAAACGAACAAGTATAAATCTTCATATTCTGGTAGTTTTTCCTGATTATTGAATCGCGTTACAGAGAATGAACCCAGGCCCAACAAGATGGCCCGGCCCATCAATAATATCTCCCCTGAAAACGGAAGGAAGCTAGACTTTCTCCAAAAACCGGGCCCAAGTTTGTTAGACAAGCAAGGGGCATCTCACGGGGCATCATTCAATAACTCTAATGTCGGTAGTAAGGGTGGACCGGGTGGTCAAAGAGTCAACGGTATGATAACTTCTCAGCCAGTCTCAATTCCCGCTAAAAAGCCACCAGCTCCCGCTTTTACTTACGTTCCGTCTAAGCCCTCACCGATAAAATCACCGCCTGTAATTACAAACCATGTTGCTTCCCAATCGCCGCCAACCAAGCCGCTACCTAATCACATTGCCGCCCAATCACCCGCACGCAAGCCGCCACCTTCAATCCCAAATCCGATTGCCGCTCACCAACTGCCACCCCTTTCATCACCACCACCGCCACCACCACCACAACTACCAACTACAGCTGGCAAACAACAACCAAAACCACCGCCTGCTGTTGTTAACAAGGCGGCACCATCGCCATCACCGCCAGTGCTTGTTCCCAAAAAGAAACCGCCACACCCAGATACAAAATACCTGACACAAATACTCTCGGTCCCGAAACTAGACCCGTGGTGCGGTCTTGACGACCAAGAATGGCTATTTAGCAGCAAAGCGGGGCCCACATGTAAGAAACCACCGATGAATGAGCCAGAGATCCAGGTATGGTCTGAAGCTAAGCACATAGAATCTGTTGATGTTTGTGCTTTGCCATATGTTATTCCGTACTAATCGGTTTTTAATGAGCAAAAAACTCTATAATGATGACGTGGGGTCGAGCTCGAGCTCTTGAAGAAGAACAAATATATGGAGTCGATGATAACGGGGTTTGAAAAAGGAACATTGGCATGAAAATGGGCTCTGGTGGCTTCTGCAATGTTTATTGATATTTGCTGAAAGCTGAGATGCTCTTTGCTTGCTTTCTTGCTTGCTGCTAACTTGTGGTGGTTGGTTAGAGATAACTATTACATCCCAAATTTTTGATTTTGTAACATACAGGTGGTAAGTATTTACATGAAATGTAAGATAGGAGGCAGGGGTAAAACAGGGATATTGAAAAAAAGAGAGGGTGGTGTGAGTGGAATATGAATGAATCCTTTTGACATTGATTGGTTTTATGATCTATGACCCCTTGTGATTGGACTGGACTGGACTCTTTTTCCATACATGATTTCCCATTGTTTGGCCCAACACAGTTTAGTCATGATCCAAATCTATTAAAGTTGCTAAATGCTAAATAATGGTTTTTTGGGCTTTTTTCTTTAAAAAAATGTGTTTGAAGATCTTTTATTGTATTGTGTGTTACAATGTGTTGTGTTTTTAATGTTTGAAGATGTGAGGGGAGTGCGCAAATAGCGCGTTTCAAGGCATGCATCTTGTTTTTAGTCGGGTCGGGTATGAAGCAGGGCCGTACCCCCACCCCCATTGCCTTGTTAAAAGTTTGGTTAAGTTCCTAGATTGCCCACATGAAAATAAATTATGGGTTTGCCAAGGAATCATTTTTTAATGTGGGGGTGGTCGTCTTGATTCAACGTCATTTTTGTTGATTCTATAAGCAATGGTTGTCTTAAAACTCACTAGTAAAAGAAAAAAAAAAAAAAACTCTTTGAAAACATAAAGGCCCAAGTCATTTTTTAACGGCGTTTGGTTAGAACGTCGCTAATTGGGTTCGTAGTTAGTATGTTAATATCACTAAGTATTAAAATACGTTAAAATTAGATATCCCAACTTATGTAAGCATAAAACACTTATATTCCACCCTCGGTTCTTGTATTGTACTTTTAATAAGTTTATTTATCGCAAACTTTGAATCTCCCTTGGTTCTTGTATTGTTTTTTTTATTTGAATGGCCAATAAAAATATTATTCAATATAGCTTGACGCTAGTCACCAAAATTACAAGAAAACATAGTACACCATAAAACATACGCAAGCCGAAACAAAGACACCGACATAACTTTGAATCTAAGGCAATAGTTCTCCAAAGTTGGTTATTAAAATCTAAGGCATTAGTTCTCCATATAATAATATCTCGCATTACTCTCAAATAAACTTTTTGAAATATCAATATGCTTAGAGCATGTATAATTCAAATTTTAAAATTCTTGATAAAAAATTAGTTGTTACATAAATATTTTTATGAAAAGTTGCACAAGAAGATCTAATGTTCAATGACAACACTTGAGTGATCGATCATGAAATTTATGGAGCTATGAATACGCCATAATAGGAATGTTGTGAGCTTTTGTATAATAGGGATGACAAAAAAACCCAATCATGAGTGAAGACATAAAACTTAAAACGTCCAGGATGCGCAATAAGATAACAATTCAGGTATGAGAATAGTTTTAGAAATTTTCATTGGTTAATAGGTGATGCCCCCGGGTTACCTACTTCATGAGTGAAGACAGAAAACTTAAAACGTCCAGGATGCGCAATAAGATGACAATTCAGGTATGAGAATAGTTTTAGAAATTTTCATTGGTTAATAGGTGATGCCCCCGGGTTACCTACTTCCGTTGATCCTGTTTACCTGAATATATTAATATAGTTTTTTTGGTAAACAAATTAATATAGTTTTTTAATTGATAAATCGTATGTTGAAATGGTTAGAAACTTAAATTTATTAGAACTATAGAATTGGTAAAAGTGTAACATGTATTTATAATTTCAAGGCGGTTGTTGAGGTGAATTTAATACTTGATTCGGTTAATAGGCGTCCTATAGGGTATTTTTTATCCACACAAGTTCATAAACAGACATACCTGATACCCGCATATCAGATGGGTATTGAGTAAGAGGTAATGAGATGTCGTATGAGACATGTTTTATAACCATTACCACCTCCACCTTAAAGTGTCTTTCCCTTACCTTGTGGTGGAGTGGTAAGGGAGAGACTTGGGTTTCCAAGAGACTAAAGTTCAATTCTCGCTTCTTCCCATTAGTTTTCAGCGGCACCAGGTGATGATGGGAGACTAGGTGAGTAGGCGGCGATCGCTAGTTCGATCCTTGAACTGAATGAGTTTTAACTCACCGCACTGTCGTGCCTTTGGGCGAGTGTTCATGGGCTTCTGCCCTAGATGAGGGTTTTCCTCAGTTCGGAGACAAGTGTATCCCGATATGATGAATTTCGTCAGTAGCCCATTTGGAGGATTCGTTGGCCGTTAAAAAAAAAAAACGAAGGACCAACCAATAAATGATTATCGAGTTTTTTGGGGATCAACTATGTGTGTCAATAAAAAGCTAATTGATTATGTTTTCTAACTAGTAGATGCCCCGCCCGCGTTGCGGGGCGATGGCCGAATAATTCTCAATCAATTAAAAAAAGAGTACTATAATTTTGCTATGAAAAAAAAAAACGATGATAAGACCGTAATTTTTGGCCCAGGGCAAAACTGTAAATTTTCAGGACTAATGAGCCAGTGTTAGGCAGCTAGAGTTATGCGCCGCCTGCGTTGCGGGGCGCTAAACCGAGTATTTCTTAGGTTAATAATATGTACGTCTTTATGTCGGTTAGTTATACATGCTACCTATAACACGATATAAAAAAAAAAGATACATCAAGTTAACGATTTAAAGAAAAACTGTACCATAGTTATGATAAAAAAAATTAACTAAAACGATGACAAGCGTGTAATTTAGAGTTGGGGGCAAAACAATAATTTGTCAGGACCAATTAGCGAGTGCTAGGCAGCTGTTTGGCATGAATAAAAACAAAATTAAGTCAACAAAGTAAAATAAAACATTACCATGGTTTTGCCAAAGAAAAAAAAAACGATGGCAAGATTGCAATTTTTAGCGGAGGTAAAATCGTAATTTTAAAATGGAGGTAAAATAATATTTTGAACTGAGGGCAAAACCATTTTTTTAAATGGGGCAAAATCGTAATATTTTAGCTGCGGACAAAATCGTAATTTTTAGCTGGGGGCAAAATCGTAATTTTAAACTGGGAACCAAATCGTAACTTGGCAGGACTCTAGCTGAGGGCAAAACCATAATTTTATTTTAAACTGAGGACAAAATTGTATTTTTTAACTGAGGGCAAAATCGTAAATTTAAGCAAGGGGCAAAAGCAAAATTTTATTTTGAATCGAGGGCGAAATCGTAATTTTACATCTGGGATAAAATTGTAATTTAGCATCACCTATAAATACCTATTATATGGAAAAAAAAAAAAAAAAAAGTCAAAGTGGCCGCCCAAAGTGGCCAACCACTTGACAATCCTATTCCCCGATTAAGTCAGCGACTTGTTTTTGTATATGTTGAGAATATGAACTTTGTTTGATAATTTGTAAGAATCATCAATCAAGTTATGAGGAGTTGATTCAATGCAAGTATGTTAAGTTATTATTATTATTTTTAAATTAGTTTAGGCGCTTTCTGTTAATTTAATTTATATTATATTTCAATCCTATGTTTCTTTAGGTTAGAGCTTGGCAATGAGCTACTACTTGCTCCTATACATGGTTCCTTATGTTTGATGAACCGCTAATATATAACATTATCTATATACCTTGATTAGATTACAGTTATCTATATAGGCTGGTGCTGTGGTATAAAGCCCCTCATACCCCATCAACTTCACGTATATGCCATATAAGTGAGAGGTTTTATCGTTAATTTTCACGATGAGGGATAACACCCTCTTTAAAGACCCTTTATATATAAAAAATAAAAATAAAAAAGAAATTACAAAGAAAATGAATCTGATTGGTTAAATAGATGTGGGCCCACATCACCATCCCTATAGTGCTGTGAGTTAACGAAATTGCCCATAATGCCTAGGAAATGGGGGAGGGGCGCCACATGTCGCCAAAGATGGTGAGATAGCAGAAGGCGCTAAGCCACACCGCCTTTACAATCTAGCATTAATTATATAATAGGGTCGGGATATAACATGAAGTTTATTTTGGTAAGAAGGTTAGAAAGTAATCTTGACCATCTATTAATTATCAAGATTTAAGATTAAATGAGTGAGATTGAACAAAAAAAGAGATGCGTGAGTTAGTTTAAGGGTATTGTAGATCATCCAAGTTAATAGTTTATCTCTCCTCTAATTCCCCCTGTTTTCAAAACGCTAATAACTCTTTCATACGACATTATTTTTTTTTTTATAAAAACTGCACCATAAAAACGAGCGTTTTTATCTTTAAAAAGAGTATACTATTGCTATACTTTTGAATTTTTTTCGATAACATAGATGCGTAAAACGCAATGGACAAAAAACACAAAAGATGTGTTTTTTTCTAAAACACAATGGACTAAAAACACAAAAGAAAATGTTTTTTCTAAAACGTAATGAACTAAAAACACAAAATAATTGGATTTAACTTCCAATTCGGTGCTTCAATTCGGGTGTTTAAACTTCCAATTAACAAAAATCAAGCCGTTTGAAGCATCGTTTCGAGGTAAGTTTTACATAAATCGACTCGTATACTCATTTTGATCAAAATCCATAAAACATCAGTTTGTAATTCGGAAAAAAAAGCTTAACTCCGCTAAACTATTTTTAACGGCGGACTATTATCGGCCAAAAGGGGACCAGTTCGGATTATTATCGGCCAACAACTGAGTTGGGATTAATATCGGCCAAATTGAGAAAACTAAGATTATTTAAATCCAATTTGCCTACAACCAATCAACCAACATGTAGAATTAATGTAATGATTATCATAGTTTCCAATAATTATTGTTAGTTAGAAGCTGTTTGTTTAGCTCTTAATGGGAGTCTTAATGGTTTAGACTGTTTGTTTTGCGAGCAGATATCTGAATGGTTCAGACATTTGCCTTTGAATGATTAAACATTATACAAAGTCTAAATGGTTAAAACATCTAATCTGAATTGGTTAGACATTTGCATTCAAACGGTTAAACATTATACTGGCTCTTAATGGTTAGACCTTTACTGGTTCATCACTCTTACTGGTTCAGCATTTAACTATTCAGAAGTTGCCAAACAACCCCTTAGGGGTTGTTTGTTTGGCAACTTCTGAATGGTTAAGTGCTGAAGCAGTAAGAGGTCTGAACCATTAAGTACTGAACCAGTAAGAGTAAGAGGTCTGAACCATTAAGAGTCTGTATAATGCTTAACCGTTCAGAGGCAAATGTCTGACCAATTCAGATTAGAGGTCTTAACCATTCAGACTCTGTATAGATCTTAACCATTCAGAGACAAATGTCTGAACCATTCAGACATCTGCTCGTGAAACAAACAGTCTGAACCATTAAGTGCTGAACCAGTAAGAGGCCTGAACCATTAAGAGCCTCATTAAGAGGTAAACAAAGAACCCTTAGTTATATACGTTGTACATTCCGGGCTTAACACACTTTAAAATTACAACTTTATCAACTTTACCTTTACCAACAGGTGGTAGTCTATTAGCAAAAGCGAAACCTTGAAACATATGAGTTTGGGAGGGGAAGGTCTTGGGATAAAGTCCCACAGACGACATAGATTAAAGAAATTTAGTGTTATAAAACAACTTTTTTGAGACACCCTTTAATTAGCTACTAGTTGTAACACCCGTGTGAGTTCAACATGGTCTCTTTTTGGTTTGTTTCGGGATCCATGTTGACAATTCGTTGTGTTACAACTCCTATCTCAGCGGGGATCACAGCCTCGGATCCAAATACCAAGCTATAGGGTGTTCTCTTATGGCTTGTTTTTTCATCGTTCTTATGGCCCATAGAACACTAGGCAGTTCTTCAAGCCAGTTGCTTTCGTATCTTCCCAGTCTTGTTTTGATACCTTCCACTATGCTTCTATTCGCCCTTTCAACCTGGCCGTTCGATTGCGGGTAAGCCACTGAGCTAAAAACCTGGTTGATTCTGTATTCTTTGCACCAAACGCTGAAAGGCTTTTCAGCAAATTGCTTTCCATTGTCAGTGATAAGTACCCCCGGTAATCCATAGCGGCAGATAATGTTTTCCCAAACAAAGTCAATTACCTGTTTGCCTGTGATCTTTGCGAGTGGTTTAACCTCTGGCCACTTGGTGAAATAATCTATTGCTACCAACAAGAACTTCACCCCACCTTTGCTTGGGGGAAACGGACCAACGATGTCCATTCCCCGTTTATAGAACGACCATGCAGAGGTTATTGGGACCAGATCATGCTTGGGACTTTTTGGGACTGGTGCGTAAATTTGGCAAGCATCACATTTCCTCAATTTCTCAGTGGTATCACGATGCATTGAGGGCCAGAAATACCCAAGGTTCATGAGCTTTGCAACCACCGACCTAGCTCCAAAATGAGCTCCGCATATGCCTTCGTGAATCTCTTTGATCAAGTACTTACTTTGCTCAGGACCAACACATCTTAGCAAGGGGGCAAGGTAACCCTTTTTGTAAAGGGTTTCTCCTTGTAGTACGTACTGTCTTGCCTTGATTTTAACCCTTTCAGCTTCTACTTGATCATTGGGTAGTTCACCATTTTTAGGAACTTTTTGATAGGAGTCATCCAGTTTGGATCTTCCTCGGTGATTATGTCTTGAACTTCCAATTCATCGATTGATGGAGCTTTTAACACTTCCACCAACACCTTTTTGGTGAGGTGGGCAAAAGTGAGAGATGCCAGCTTGCTTAAGGCATCAGCCTTTTTGTTTTGAGATCTGGGAATTTGTTTGATGTGGCACGTTTGAAAGGTTTTCATCAACTCCTTGGATTTTTCTTTGTATCTTTTCATGCTTGGCTCTTTGGCAACATAACTATCGTTTACTTGACTAGAGACTAGTAATGAGTCTGTGAACACTTCAAGCTTCTGGACCTTCATCTCTTTGGCCAGCCTTAAACCGGCGATTAGTGCCTCGTATTCAGCCTCGTTATTGGTGGTCTGAAAATCAAAACGGAGAGCATATGTGAATTCCAACCCTTCTGAGTTGATCAAAATTAGTCCAGCCCCTGACCCTTCAACGCTTGAAGCCCCATCGGTAAAAAGCTTCCAGGCTTAAGGGTTGGAGGGTTCAGTGGTGGCAGTGTTCACTTCAGTGATTGCTTGGTTTGGGACTTCTACAATGAAATCAGCCAAGACTTGGGCTTTGATAGCCTTTCGTGGGACGTAGGTGATGTTATGTTCACCTAGTTCCACTGCCCATTTGGCCAACCTTCCCGAGTTTTCTGGTTTTTCAAGCACACTCTTAATAGGTTGGTCAGTGACCACTTGTATAGGGTGTGCTTGAAAATACCTTCGAAGCCTTCTAGCTGTTTGAACTAGGGCTAGGGCCAGCTTTTCAAGAGGAGGATATTTGGTTTCAGGCAATTTTAGAGTTTTGCTGAAGAAATAAACGGGTACCTGGGCCTTTTCTCGCTCGATGGTGAGGACCGCGCTTACGGCTTCCTCAGCGACTGAAAGGTACATCGAGATTAACTCCCCCGTTTCCGGAGCTGCAATGTCAGGTAAGGAAGCAAGATGTTGTTTCATCTGGTTGAAGGCTTCTTCAGCCTCGTCAGTCCATTTAAAGTTCTTCTTATCAGAGCAATTCTTGAGCGTTTTGTAGAAGGGTAGAGATCTTTAAGCCAGCTTGGAGGTAAAACTCTTCAAGGCTGCAAGCTTCCCGTTTAAGCTTTCAACCTCCTTCTTGGTTTTTGGTGGTTTAGTTTCAAGAACAACTTTCACCTTGTTTGGGTTAGCCTTGATGCTTTGTTTCCCAACAATGTGACCCAAGAACTTTCCTTCCTCAAACCCAAATGAACATTTCTCAGGGTTGAGCTTCATGTTAACCTTTCTGAGGTTCTTGAAAATTTCTTGAATTTCATCGAGCATTTGATACTCCGTCTTGCTTTTGATCACCAAGTCATCGACATATGCCTCCATGTTTTTACCGATTTGGCTTGCAAAGGCTTTGTCTACTAGACGTTGGTAGGTTGCTCCAACGTTTTTGAGGCCAAAAGGCATCTTTTGGTAACAAAAGATTCCTTTATCGGTGTGGAACGCCGTCTTTTCTTCATCTTCTTCTTTCATGAGTATTTGATGATACCCTTTGTAAGCATCAAGAAAGCATTTGAAAGGGTAACCGGTGAGGGAGTCAACCTTGAGGTCAATTTCTGGTAGTGGATAGCAAGCCTTGTTAAGATCCTTGAAATCTATGCACATCCTCCAAGAGTTGTCTGGTTTCTTGACCAAATCTGGGTTTGCAACCCATGATTGGTACTTGACTTCTCGGAGAATGCCGGCCGACACAAGCTTTTCAACTTCTTGGCAAGCAGCCAGGCTTCTCTCAGGTGCTAAACTTCTTTTCTTTTGCACCACAGGCTTGACATCCGGTGGTATTCTCAACTCATGTTAAGAAATGTTTCGAGGGATCCCTGTCATATCCTCTGGGCACCAAGCGAAGACATCGCTGTAATGTGTTAGCAATTTTTCAAGATACGAGAGGGTTTCTTGTGAAAGGCTTGGATTGACCCTTATTATCTGTTCAGGGTACTTAGGATTTATGATTAGCCTTTGCTTGTCTTCTTCACTTCTGGAACTTTCTCCCTCAACCAGGTAGGCCTCTTGAGAGGGTTGAAGGGTTGCTATCCCCCTCTCGGTGGGAAATTTGACTGTGCCATGGCCAACAGACACGACCATGTAGAATGCACACTGCCCTGGCCTTCCAATGATCACATCATAGTTTGAAGGTATGTTGATAACCACAAAGGTGAGTGGTTGGATTCTTTCCTTCTGAACTTCGCTGAAACGAACATTAAGTGTCAGTTGCCCTAAAGGCTTGAGGGGTATATCGACAATACCTTTTATGGAAGTTCCAGAGGGTTGAAGCCTTGAACGTTCTTCATTGCTCAAGTGGTTGAAGAATTTCTCAAACATGATTTCAGTGGCTGCCCCAGTGTCTATGTATGCTTTATTTGTTTGCAACGTTCCCACAGTGGCTTCTACCATAAGAGGGCTTGAAAGAGGGTCTTTTTCTGTTGGGGGGAAGCAAACACATTGAAGCTCCCAAGCTTCCAACCGCTGTCTCTTGTGAGGAACCCTTCCATCGAAATCCACCATATTGACTTCCTTGCCCTTTCCTTCAGCCATTTTGTCCCGTACCCCTTTCACCAAATGAGCGAGTTCTCCGGACTTAACAACTTCTTCAATTCTTTTCTTGAGCTGAAAACAATCATTGGTGTGGTGACCCTTTTCTTCATGAAACTCACAATACTGTGTGGAGTTCTCATTTTTTCTGCTTTTGGGGAGGGGCCTAGGAGGCCGAAAGTTTTGCTTGACTTCTTCCGTTGTGTGGGATTTCTTGAGGAGTTTTTGTGAGGGGTGTGAAACTCATACCTTTCTCCCTGCTGGAAGGGTTCCGGCCTTCAGACCTTCGATGGTCTGAACCCTTTGGTCGTCTGTCATAAGAGTTGAAGTTTCCCCTTTTCTAGCTGGACTATTGCTTCGCCAGCTGGATCCTCTTTTCCTTTGCTCTTTAATGTCTACTGCTTCCTCTCCCCGGATGTGGGCTTCATCCCTTTCGAGAGCTTCTTCTAAGGTCTTGGGCAGGGACTTGTTGAAATCTCTTGTGAGATATTTGGATGTGATGGCATTCATAAAACCAGCCACTCTCATTTTCTCGTCTGCCCCCACATAAGTTAGACCTTCCTTCTTATACCGTTCGATAAACGCTCGAAGACTTTCATCATCACGTTGTTTTATCTGAAAGATTACAGTTGCGTCTTTGACATATCGCCTTTGTTGGGAGAAATTGGCCAGAAAACCCTTGCTGAGGTCGTCAAACCTTCGAATGCTTCGAGTAGGTAAGTCGTTGAACCAGATCCTTGCTGATCCAACAAGGGTTTGCATGAACATTAGGAAACATTCAGCGTTTGACCATTTCTCTATCCTTGCTGCACCGGTAAAGATCTGAAGATGGTCCTCAGGATCTTCAGTCCCATCGTATGTTTTGATGTGAGGAGGCATCTTGATCTTTGCTTGAAAATCATAATCAGCTATTTGCTGTGAAAAACATGAAAGGTTGCTTGGCTTATATGGTTTGGCCAAGTCTTCTTCAGCCCTTGCACCCACGTTATTGCCATTGCTGTTGTTTCCCTGAGTGGCCAGCACTTGATTAATAAAGTGCTGCCACGGGAAGCTGGCCATCATCTAGGCCATCATTGGGGGCATGAGGTTGAAACCTTGAAGGCTTCCGGGTGCAACTGAGCAGCTTACTCCAAGGGGGTGCTCATAACAGCACTTCGTGCCAAAGGGAGCACGGACATAGCTTGTTCCCGCGAAGTTGTTGTAGAGGCTGGAAGGCTTGTTACTGGGGACTGTAGGAGCTGGTCGAGGGTTAGCTCATGCCCCAAAGGAGAACCACTTGTAATTGGTTGGGAAGAAAAGATAGGATGTACTGTAGGATTCACCATTGTGGATAGATATGGATTAGGGTTTGGAGGATTACTGGGACCAGCCTCATTCCTAGTTGTAAAAGGAGGGATAGGAGGTCCGGGAGATAACGTTGGTTCCGGCTCGTCATAGTCTAGACGAATCCTCACTCCCTTGTCTCTTTCTCTACTCACATATTGGTTGAGGAGAGACCTCAACTCAAGGAAATTGTTGGCAACCCCCTCAGGAGTAAGTTCAACACATGCTGGGGTGTCAGAGACACCAACATTGGGGGAAGGAACTCCGGATCTGGACGGAGTCGGGGTGTTGAAGGTGAGAAACTCGGGAGTGCTCCCAGGAGTTGAGAAAGAAGTTGGTATAGCCACATGAGCTTGGCTACTACCCGGGGTTGAGGTGTTTGGAACTTGGTTTACTTCTCCCGGGGATCCACCTTCAGACATGGTGGTTTCAAGTGAAAAGAGCTACACTACTAGGTCTTTTTGAGGAGAAATAGCGGCGTAGCCCCACGGTGGGCGCCAACTTGTTGATGCAACAAATAATAGACCAAGGATAGTAGCGGGGCTGGTTAGGCAAAAGGGTTAAAGGGTTTAACTTTGCCTAACGCAGGTCGTGGGGTCCCCCCACGTTTACAAGACGTGGAAGGAGGTTCACTAGTTTATTTTTGTTGTTTGCTAAGGATCCTCCTCTGATGTGTATTCAGATTCGGATGAAGGGGCAAACAGAATGTGTGTGTTGGATGCGAAAGGGAGTAACTCGCATGAAGCAAGTACTCGGAGTGAATGACCAGAGATTTAAGGAATCAGGACTGGCCAGAATGTCCCAACTCAGTAAATGAAGTGTCAAATATATAGGAGAAGACATCTCCCAAAGAGGGATGCATTTGACTAGTGACCTTGCTCGCAGTGAGGGGCTTACCCTTTCGGGGGTTGAAGACTTTTGACCCCTGGATAATAGAATGTGTTCTGAGGACCTGCATTGCTTTTGCGGCTGGCGAGTTGGTGAAGCAATCCGGAGATGTGACTATTTACTGTTCCCGTATTGCTTTACTTCATCTCCTCAGCTTTTCAACCATTGAATCGTTTAACCTTTTGAGCTTTCACGTATTTAGTCATTTTACTTAGTCTTGGGCTACCCCCGTCATCAGAGGTGTTTATAAATCACTGGATCAAACACTACAAGAAAATAGAACAGATTCAAACCAAAACTGATTGAATAAAATTCAACTACCAACCTCAGAAACATCAACAATCGATAGATTACACAAACAACACAATGATGAGTCGTTTTCCAGTAATATTAGGTTTTAAACTGACACATCTATCAATAATTGAAGAAAACAATCGTATCTATAATTATATGATAATAACAGATCTAATCAAATTCGAATGAAGAAATTCATTCATTTATCTACAAAAGCAACAATGATTGATAAATAACACTTACAACATAGTGATGAGGCGTTTTCTGGTGAAAATTAGGGTTTTAGATTGATAAATAATTCAGAAATTCGAAAAGATGCAAGGAGATTATGTTACCTGATGTGAATATAGAGACTGATTAGAACAGATTCAAACCAAAACTGATTGAATAAAATTGTGGAAATACATATCTGAGAACAGATCTGAGAGGACGATTAGGAAGGCGAGAGTAAAGATGGAAGAGAGTGAAGATCTTTAGATGAGATGTTTTAAGAGAGAGAGAGAGAGAGAGAGGGGTATTGAAATTATGGTTTGGATTTTAATAATTTTGAAACTGGAGCCATCTTTTGAAATTTGAAAGTGGAGCCATATTTTGAAATCTATTATTTAGTGGAGCCATATTTTGAAATCTATATATTATATATTATATTATTTAGATTTAGATATAAATAAATCGGAATTATGATGTCAGCGAATCCAATGTGGCATATCTAAGAAAATGACACATCAGCAAAATTAGGTCAGCACTTAGTCTCTTTTTATAGATTATATAGATATTATTTTGCGATTTATGGGAACGTTTTTTTAGCAAAAAATAAAATATACATATATTTAACATTTATTACAATCCTTTGATGCACTCAGAATAACTTATTTGATAACTAATAATACATATGTTTCCAAGCAAAATATTAACTATAAGCAACACATTTAGGGCAAAATGCACCCAATTGCAGATATGTTTATGCAATACACCAATCTTCTTTAAGCACCGATTTAAACTCGTGCACTTCATTTTCCAGCAATGTCACACTTACGACCCTTCCATCAGAACAACCTTTCGCTGTCGGAAGAACCAATATGACACCTTCATCACCAACATTATCGATAGAACAATTTACATAAACGGGCTTTTGTCCTCTCACTTCCATCTCATAAAACAACGCATCACTCAAATCTACAAACGTCAAATTTGCCCCATAAATGAGAAAATCGGGTAGCTCGTCATCTCTCTCCATGGCGTCTTCAATCTTCGTTCGTTCATCATCCACTTTGTTCATAATTAGAGACACTAGTTCTAGTTGTTTATAATTCCCCACAGGATTGTCGGTTTTGACCAAACCGATGGTTTGACTTTCATTCGTGATGATTCCTTTATTTTGGTTTCTCAAGTCGTTTCGGCATATGGTCACGACCTTTTGTTCTGACCCACCTCTTACTTTTGCCAAACACATCCAAATT